>CALNXI010005622.1:0-11490 GCA_942486025.1 Porites evermanni | reverse complement strand
CAATAAATCATAGTTTTTCTACGTTGATGCAAACTATACATAAACAATTACATGAAAGAACTAAAATCATCGCAGTTATAGACGTGTTACGAGTTCGTTTTGTGAGTGGTGGATAGTTCGTAGTCTAAACAGATCTAGAACGCAGGGTTGTCGGAACAGCAACAGGGTTATTTATTCCAAACGACCGTAGTAAATTCATTGTAAATTCCACACGAAACTTCACAACGAGCACACGCTAGGCTTGCCTGCGTGCAGACGTCTCCTATTTCCTTTGTCGCACGCAGAAAAGGGACGTCTGCGTAACGCCGTCGCTAATCGTGTTCCAGCGTCATGCTGTCAGGGTATTCTATTTCGCATAAATTGTGAAATAATATCCGGTTAGAAATAAGAGTTGAAAGGCCAAACACAACATAATAAGGTCGTGATAATGCGAAACGTGACCTTGAGAGTCTGCTTAAACAGAGGTTTTTCTTCTTTTCTCTCTCGCGCGAAGGTTACTAGCACTACACAGTGCATGTAGCATTCTAAACTTTGACTGAGGAAATCTCGTTTTTGCCGCACTAAGTCTTACATTTAGAGGTCATGAAGCAGGTTTGTTACATGCATACTCAGTAATCATTTCCTGTGGTTTATGCTTCTGTGGGTGTTCCTGATAGGATTTGATTTTAGATGCAGTTGTAAAGTGTTTAAATTTTCTTTGACCTCTGTTTGTTACGGCTAAATAAAGATTTTAGTTTCTTTGGCTGGCTTTCGCCGAAATGCCTGCCTGATGCGAAGTCCACACCGCTTTTGTAGTTTTCTCAGACACTGTTTACAAATATAATATGATGTGTCATGCACAGTAAATTGTAAAGAAATAATTTCCTCGCACACGTTAAATTTTCCGCGGCCTCGCACAAGATTTCGAACGGTCTGCACACAATGGCATATGTTTTGATTTGTTTTGGCTGGAAAACCCCGATTACATAAATCACCGCATACATTATCAGACCAGATTCGATAATAACCATTCAGCGTTAAGTCAAACAATGCGCCGTGTGTGTCAGCCTATCACAGCATGTTCCCAAGATCTTGGGAACCCAGCGGGACGCTGGAACGCGATTAGCGACGGCGTTACGCAGACGTCCCTTTTCCGCGTGCAACAAAGGAAATAGGAGACGTCTGCACGCAGGCAAACGCTAGGCTTGTAAATTACAATTCGACCTCCGTCACACTTCAATTAGCCTGCGTAGCTGGCGGTATTGTGTGGGTGCGAGATTAAAGTTTTGGCGGCGGAGCCGTGTTCCAAAAAAAGGGAGTAGGGACGAGGCTCAGCCGTCAAATCTACATATTACAACGGCTCCGCCGCCAAATCTTACTCGACTACTACACAATACCGCTAGCTACACAGGCTACACTTCAATAAACACGGCCTCTGCCAAACTTTACACGTGACGTTTGTCACACTACAGTAAACACGTACTCTCTTCTAAAAAAAAACCTTTTCTAAAAGTTAAACCGATTTGCTTAAATACTAAGACTCTAGAACTTTCCGGCTCAACTAAATAAAGTAACACTACGACATAAAACTATTTACAGCATCATACTTAAACGGCTTGAGAAACTGCTTAGTCACTATGATGCAAAACTAATTAAATATGCCAGAATATTCTAGACTAAATTAGCATACAGTCACGCAACAATTTTTCGTAACAAGACGCAACTGCAAAAGGCTTTCTTTTCCCAACGCAAAAGTTGCGTCTACAAACTGCGATGATCTTCTTTCATATAATTCTTCACCCCGCAGTTCTCATATATGACTTTCATATATTTTGAGAACTTTATACGTAAACAGGTTCACTCGGTTAACGGAACTTAAATTTCTCATATGAAAATATGAAGAGAGCTTAAGTCGCTTTCAGCTCGGCTAATCCCTGTATTTAAACATTGCGAGCATTTAGTTGTAGGCATATATAGTGAAAAGCGAGAGAAAGTAACATGGCGCTGCTTGACAACACACCATACCCCGGCCTTCTCAAAAATCCTATTATAATCATTTTAGGATATCTTTTTAGATTTTTTTAAACCTTTGCAAATGCTTTGTAAGAAGCACTATAAGATTTTTAACCGTTTCGTAATTCTAGAGCTCCTTAGTCTATGCGAATTTAATACCTCCTTCTTATTACTGTTCCAAAAAATTAGTCTTTAATGCTTTTATATCAGTAGTTTACTGAAAACTCAACATTTTGCGATACTTCTGTCCGTTACTGTTTCCAAGACCAAAAATTTTAGTAGTCCTTTTTAGGAATGATGATAAAACCTGGGGACTGAAAGGTGATAAACGAACTTCAGAAAATCGCAGAAAAATTAATGGACTTGAAGCTTCAAAAAACTGAGACGAATGGAATTTTTTTTCTCGAGCTATGGAAATTTCCAGACAACTCTGTCCCCTGAGGGGAAACGAAAATTGGTTCGAGTTAGCGGGAGTTCAGTTATCGAGGGTTCGACTTACCGAGGGTAAAATTAAAGTGAATGTATGACGGAAATCCAGGGGAAATCGATTTTGGTTCGAGTTAGCGCGAGGTTCGAGTTAGCTAGGGTTCGAGTTATCGGGAGTCGACTGTATCTGAACACCTGTTTTGGGAAATATTGCACTTAAGATAAAATACTTAAATAGTTGCCTTTGCTTATCATTTTCCGCTTAATATACGTACCGCCTTAAAAAAAAGGTTCTGAATTAAACTTTCAGTTGTTAAATTGAACTTCCTCTTTCAATCAGCCCACATTAAATGGACCCTACTTGATCGACACTCACAATGATTATATCGCCGCGCGGTCTAAACGAACACGAACTGTTTCTTTAAATTGCATTTTATTAATTTGTATATAATTAAAGCTCCGTTAAAACATTATTTGAACTGTGATTGTCTGATAAAAGTATACAAAAATGCTCACCTTAACTAAAAGTTTTTCAGTTGGTGTCAGAAAAGTTAAAGTGTAAAGCCTAGCTTTGTCCTATGGAAGAAAATATCAAAGGCGTGTGAGNGGTTCGACTTACCGAGGGTAAAATTAAAGTGAATGTATGACGGAAATCCAGGGGAAATCGATTTTGGTTCGAGTTAGCGCGAGGTTCGAGTTAGCTAGGGTTCGAGTTATCGGGAGTCGACTGTATCTGAACACCTGTTTTGGGAAATATTGCACTTAAGATAAAATACTTAAATAGTTGCCTTTGCTTATCATTTTCCGCTTAATATACGTACCGCCTTAAAAAAAAGGTTCTGAATTAAACTTTCAGTTGTTAAATTGAACTTCCTCTTTCAATCAGCCCACATTAAATGGACCCTACTTGATCGACACTCACAATGATTATATCGCCGCGCGGTCTAAACGAACACGAACTGTTTCTTTAAATTGCATTTTATTAATTTGTATATAATTAAAGCTCCGTTAAAACATTATTTGAACTGTGATTGTCTGATAAAAGTATACAAAAATGCTCACCTTAACTAAAAGTTTTTCAGTTGGTGTCAGAAAAGTTAAAGTGTAAAGCCTAGCTTTGTCCTATGGAAGAAAATATCAAAGGCGTGTGAGGGGACATTACAACCAGTTGACTAAAAACTGAGGGCGATAATATAAATGTTTGATATATAGTTTTCAGCTGAATCATTAACTAACTGACGCCGGCGCTTGTTAACTTGAGTATAAGAATGACTCACCATTTTAGCTAACTCTTTTAAGACAATCAATTATCCATAGTGAGAACGGAAAAAGTCGAATTTGCATTGTCACTTATCTTCTACCAATTTCAAATTCAACCGAACTTCTTGTCATGTTAGCTCCATAAATATTTTTTTATGTCACGTAGCTTGCGTCAAATGAATTTGCCACCATTTACTTTAAAACTCAATCTTCAATGTTTTTTGTCTTGTTACTCCAATACGGGTCGCAACAAGTTCTTCCGCCAAATTAATAAAATCTTACGACTTAACGAAGGAAATTAGGTCTGACGTCTATGATGAGCTCGACAGCAGTTTATATGGCAATATACAGTAAAACCTAGATATAACAATGGGCTAAGGGACTTGCAAAATGTGCTCGTTTTAACGAGCTTTAGATATATAAAAGTTCTTTCCAAATACTTCAGTTAGTAAGAGTGCTCTTATAGCTCTCAAATCGCGCGCGTTGTAAGCTCAACTTTTTCCGATACCTCTTTCCGTTATTGTTTCAGAAAGCCGAAAATTCCAGTAGTCCTTCAAGTTTACGAATGATGACTAAACCTGGGAAAAGAAAAGTAAAAACCCAAATTCAGTTAATCGTAGGAAACATTAACAGTCTGAATTCCAAAAACTGAGACAAACAATGGAACATTCATCTACGAATTATAAACCTATCTCGAGCTATAGGAATCTACAGACAATACTGAGTTTCTTTGAACAGATATTCTACAGAAAAAAGTCTTTGTGTGCCTTTACCACATGAAAAGATCTGAAGGTCCTCTGAATGTTTGCACCAGTGGTCTAAGCAGGACTTAGGTCAAATATCCGGTTCTTAAAGAAATACTCAATTGCATGATACCAAAGTTAAAACTTTTTTTGTTTTCCTTCTTTTAAATAACTAACCTTTCACAAAACGCTTTGCTGTCTCCTCTGGATAAAGCGATGGGAAAAATATGCATCTATATTTGAAAAATTAATCATCAGTTAGGCTTGTAAAATGCATCTGCGTTGGACAGTGTTACTCCGGCGAAGAATAATCTTTCGGTCTTAAATTATCTGGACATGACTGTTTTGGGAAATATTGCACTAAAGAGTGAGCTAACAAACCTTGAATAATTTCCTTTGCTCATCATCTTCCACTTAATATATCTACCCCCATATTTTTTTAATTAGAACTTTGTTCGTCAATCAGCCCAAAAAACGGGGGCACCCAACGTCAATTTTCGGAAAATATCTGTTCGGAAGACGATTTGAGATCCAGAATTTTCGGAACATTTGTTGTAAAATTTCGTGCTTCCCTGCCTCTCCTAGGATTTTCGAACATCTAAAAAATGGTATAATTGCCCATTTTTAACGGATTTTTATCACAAAAAGGTCGCCTGGAAATTTCGGGAGCCTTTTTTCTGGCTGAAATTTTTGAAAAGTTAAGTTTTGATATCTATAATTTTCGGCAGGTTTCGCTTGTGCAAAGGCTTCCCAGCAGTCGCAAAACGCACAGCCAAAGACGCAAGAGGTAACACCGTTGAGACCATCCGAAGAATGGCGCAGTCGTGATCACATTACAGTTGCCTTGTAAGTCCGCTCTACTCAGTGTCACGTTTTATTGCAAGAGTACACACGACCTGTAAATCACTATCCGTAATAATTTAACATTCTCCAAACAAAACTAACGAGCTGGGCCCAGCGTGATACAGCATTGCAGAAAAACATTACATTCACGGACTAAAGAAAATCGCTGAGTTATTCAGATCCTGAAGAGTACTCCCTATAGATTGTCCCCCTGGGTGGACATTCTTAGGTGATAACAACAACAAGGAATGAATAAAACTATCTTTGTTCAGCTGTCCCCAGCTGGTAGGAAAAAGCCTTCAGAGGGCAAGGTATGTATTACAATGTAACAATAACAAGCTGCATGTCATGTAGTAATACATGCAAGCAACTGCTGACATAGTTTAGGATGTCCTGCTAGGCGGTACTATTTCCTTAAATAATACAAGCCAAAAGGACAAGGCATTTTTTACGATAAAAAAACATTCCTGTTTAGTTACCCTGGCCTTTTGGAAACCTAAAGAATGACCGTTTAGCAATAAAAAACCCAGATATGATATACCTCCTAACAAATGTTGCTAAAACTCAGGATGTCCAGCTGGACGGTACCATTTTCTCCGGTAATACCGGCCAAAAGGACAGGGCCACTTTTATGAATAAAATATTCCTATACAGTTATCCTAAGCTTTCTCGATCTAATCTCCAAGCAAGCGAGACTGAATACCGCTGTAAGAGCGTTCTTGTCTCTTATCAAATCATGGCACGACGTTAAGCCCCCTAAATAAAGGCCCCAAGGGGGTGTCTCGTTCTTTGTCTAGGATTACTCTGGCGCATCGACGTGCGGCTTCGGTTTGCTTCATGTCCCCAAGACAATAACCCCCGTAGTCAAGTATTAGCTGGATAAGTGAGTTGTAAAACAAACTTCTCAGCTTTCAGTCACAGAAATGTATCTGTTCTTTTCAAAAGGCCAAGTCGCTTTCCTATATTCGATACCGTTGTTTAACAGTTGTCTATCTTTATGCCCGGTAGTTTAGTATCGGCTACAGAATCAAGCTGAACCTCAACTGTTCTCACATTAAGATTTCTGCCGTTCAAGCAGTTAGCCCAAACTTTTGCTGTAGACAATCGCTTGCAGGGACGAGAATCATCAGCAAACGCAAACGCAAACACAACTTACATATGAGCTTCTGGGAACGAAAACTCGAACTTACCCTATGTGGAAGACGAGCTCAGAGCACTAACCTAATCACCAATTAACCGACTGCTGCTTCAGCCACGAACACTGAGATACACTTTAGAAAATAGAAGTAGTTGATTATGTAACTGAAAAGGAAGCAGCGCACTTACCACGGAAACTGCGAGGTACTGTTCTCTGTGACGCAACCAGCAGTCAAATGAAAGTTATGCTGCTTGTTAGCTCTAATCAATGGTCAATTTTCTGTACGAGTCATAGAACCGTTAGCCTGCGAACTGCAGACGCATTTCCGGTCGTCGCTTCTCTCCCTCCGAAAAATAGCGTCTACGAACCTGAGCGGCAAAACGATTTCCGTGACGCAAAACCTTTTGTTTTGATGTTGGCCTATCAGATCAAAGGATAGAATACAGCTCGAGTGACTCCTCGCGACCTCAAGCGCTGGAGTGTCTTGGATTTAGGCGAGATCTACTAAATACTCCTTGCAACATGAATTTCACGACCATAACAAGTTTTCCTGCGACATTGAATGCTGACGTCTTTATGAAGCAACTGCTTCTTAAGCTGTGTATGTGATGTGCGCCTTTGGTCTCGCTTTGTAAAATACGGTAGTACGTGCATTAAACAAAACCTGGACAAATAAAATCATCTCTACAGCGAAAGGAAAGTAACCCGCGCTCAGACTTATTTATTTCAATTTAACCAGCGCTGACAAAAGGTGGTGAATCAATTATACAGACACATCCTTGACTGATTCAGAAACCTCTGACAATCGCTCGTCAATAATATCGCCGCAACACAATGATCTGAAATACTATAAACCTGGGCCAAACCCAGCGTGAAATAAATAGTTACAGCAGTAAATTGATCATAGTCGAGATGACATTTCAGCTACGACCCTTCGACTCATCTTATAAAAATTATGGAAATTAAAACCTTGAAAAGAACATGTATTTAAAGAAAGATAAGAACAAATATAAAAAAGGTTTTACGTCACGGAAATCGTTTTGCCGCTCGGGTCCGCAGACGCTGATTTTCGGAGGGAGAGAAGTGACGACCGGAAATGCGTCTGTTGTTCGCAGGCTAGGTAATGAACCGTTCACCCGCTAGATCATTCTTTCTGTTGACATTTGCTTGAAAAAACGATCTTTGATCCTGGCGCACTTGTAAAACCGATTAAAGATAAGAAGGCAGTCTTTGCCAAATCACTGATATCGTATCAGAGGATTATAGTTTTTGTTTGATATTAGTCTACCGGAAACAAGTATGTAAACATGGCAGGATACAGTCCAGTTCAGAACATCAGGTTATACTTTCAAAGCTATTCCCGGCGTCTGTTAGCATTGGTCACCCAGTGAAGGCCCTTAAATAATGGAGACCGCAAGAAAAGGATGGGCGGTTTTGAGTATTTTTAGAGTCGGGTCTATTCATTTTTAGAGCCTATTAAAAGCCATCTGTGCATGATTTTAAAAAAAGCTATCGTTTATGATTTTTCCAAAAAACTGTTATCATTAAATAGTTTGGAAATGAATAAACTGACGTTCAGAATGGCGAGGTTTTGAATTTAAGACCAGAAGTCACATTCCCTAGCCTGTTCGCAGGCTACACATTCCCATGAGTTTAGAAAAAGACACGTCATCCATGTTCACTGAACTGGGAATGGACCCGAATGACGCAGTTGTTTTGTAGGAATAAACTTTCGTCGCGGAAACAATTATATCGCTGGGCCGAAAAGTCCCAAGTACATATTTACTGAACGACTTGCCATTTCATTGACTTATTCTAGTTTTGGCTTTAAACTAGGCGAACTAGGGGTTTTTCCTACTCATAATTCCGAATAGATTGGCATCTCTGCGGTAGCAGTCACCTGAGTTTGACTTTTGGAAGCCAGTTGCATAAATCTCAACGTGAGACACACCAGCTAATCTCTATTTCAAACAGTACAAATTATTAGCTAGAAATGCTCTACTTTTTTCACAACTCTTAAATAATTCTATCTCGTTCCAAATGCGCATACTTCTTCAGTTTTCAAAGTTTAATGATGAGAATTTGTGCTTTAATTGAAATCGAGTTTTTTTCTTATGCCATGATTTAAAGGTACTTGAAGTTATTCATAACTTGTGATCAATAATAGATGGTATAATTGTTAAGAACTTCCTTGAATGCATTTTAGTGTTGTTGAGAGAAGGTGGTGATGACCACCCTTTAATTTTACAAACAAAACTAATCGTAAAGAAAACATTGATGATAGTGCATGTCCAGCATTAAGTAAAACAGTTTGGCCTTCCTGATGCAACAGAGCGGCTTAGCCGTTTTAGGCTGTGGCTCTATGAAAATTTTATTCTCCAGGCGTCTCAGACGGAAATAAAAAATAGCTTTATTTTTAAGACATTGTTTAAGTATTTAGTTCCCAGTATTGTATCGTGTTGCTCAAGTGCTCTTTCAAATATTGCAAGTGTTTCGCTTACATTTGAATTTAACCCCATCCAGATCCAGTGAACCCTTTAAAACTAACGCGTCAATGTAAAAGTTTTTGCATAAGTTAGTTTCCGTTTGGCGGATATTGTTAGTTCTGGCCTTGAATGTAGATTACATAAAAAGGTTGCGTTTACATATAATTATGAAGATCTTGTAAGCACGAATTGAAATATATGAAATGATTCATCAATTGTTTTGAACTGCGGATGAAGGTATGAAAGTGAACATGATCATCGCACACTTAAAACAAACACTCCTGTTTAGTTGCCCTGGCCTTTTGGAAACCAAAAGAATGACCGTTTAGCAATAAAAAACCCAGATATGATATACCTCCTAACAAATGTTGCTAAAACTCAGGAAATACCGGCCAAAAGGACAAGGCCACTTTTATGAATAAAAATGTTCCCGTAGAGTTATCCTAAGCTTGTAGAAACCTGTAGAAATCCAGTCCTACAACACAGTTTAACAATAAAAGCTAGAGGTGATGTACATGCCAACAAATGTTGCTATAATTAAGGAAAGCGCGTTGGACGGTACTATTTTTTTCGGTAATACCGGCCAGCGGGACAAGACAAATTGATAAGACATTTCTAAAAGGATTGCTTACTATACAGGACCAAGAACTCTTCAAAAGTCACAATAAACGCAAACCGCGTCAACAATACCGTAAAACACGCTTCTCTGGCGATAAATTGGCTGTCAGTTTTCACCACGCTTGAGCCGCCATATTGGATTTTTTCGAGAATTTCCGAAGTCGGCCGAAGTCGGCCCGGATCGGAAACTCGTTCCTAGTTCTCCTCGGCTCTCCTTTTGGACGGTATGATTTAGGCACCACCAAACCGAACCCGCTGTAGTGAGCGCACGGCTATTAGGCCTGGGTTGGAAACTATATCCTAGCAACATGCCGCGCATGGTCAACAGTCACGCAGAGTCTTTCTCGCGTACGCCAGAAAGACTGTGCTGGCAGGGTACATTAACAACAACTTCAAAAAAACCTCACCTTAACTTAAAGTTTTTCAGATGCCGTCAAAAAAGCTGAAGAGAAAACCCTTACTTTACGTATGGAAAAAAATATAGCGCGTGAGGACACGTAAGGATGAATTGGTTGACTAAAAGCTGAGGGTCATAAATATTTAATTTTGAGCTGAATATTTAACTAGTTAACGTCGGTACTCGTTCACCTGAGTATAAGAAATAACTGGTCGTTTAGTGTCTCTTGATGTCTGAGTAGTTTTATGAAAATGACGATCATTCAAACACCATCAAATATCCACAGTGAAGCCGGAAAAAATATTTTTGCGACATCATTGCGGAATCTACTGGAATACAAAAAAAACCCACTTCATCTCAGTTATAATTACGAGGACAAAGTTTTCAAATATGCATGTGTCTTAGTTTGAGGCAGTTTAGTACCGTTTTCCTGTTCTCATCAATGAGATCTCTTGATGTTGAGCAGGCGAATGGTCAAATAATTTGGAGAAATACAGCAAAACAAAAACACGATAGTTTTTCTACTTTCGTGCAAACTGTCTCGAAAACGATTTCACTCAGTCTTGCATGCACGGAACTGAAATTTTTCATTATATATGAAGAGGACCCACGTCATTTTCAGCTTGGCCAATCCTTGTATCTAAACATTCATTGACACATAGTTTTGAAGAGGAGAGAGGTATCGGTCTACTTGAAGCAACCCACAACCGCCCATGAGAAGATTTGAAGGTCCACTGATTGTCCCAAACCGTGGTCTAAGTAGGACTGTGGAATTGCACGCATTTTAGGCATCCTACTGATGAACAGTTGGGACCTGTAGATATATTTTTTAGCAACTACTATAATTTGCAGTCTGTCTACTTTGAATCGAATATTTGGTTCTAAAAATAATATATCTGTTGCTCTTCTAGTCTACCTGGAAGTTAAAGCAAAAATAATAATGCCTAACTGCATCCAGTTAGAACCATTTTTGTTATGTTGTGTTTTGTTCCGCTGTTCTTCTTCGTGGACATAACTAACCTTTAACAAAATTCTTTGCTGGATGTCTCCGCTGAAGCCGGAAAAAAAATATTTGGAAAACATGAGTCAGAGGCTCATAAAAGGCGTTGGAGGTTACTCTGGCGAAGAATAATCTCTTCCCTTGACTTATACGGTCTTAAAAATTATCTGCCGTGGACATCAGTTGTTTGGGGAAATATTTCACTAAGGAGTGAGCTTACCTCAAATTGCCTTGCGCAGCATTTTTACTCGGACGGAGTGCTAAGTAAAGGCTATATGCGGGCAGGTAGCAATATTCTGATGTGATGTATGGTGTATTTATCGACAAATATGCTGAGTTATTTGTAATTGACAGCTGCCTTCCCTTTAAGGTCGATCATTAAAGGTAACGCGTTTAACTTGTTTAAAAAGCCATGACTTACGAAAGGCTCATTAAGAGCGGATGTTTGTAATTATCGCCCAAGGGTGGGAAATATAAAGAGTTTGAAAAACCCCAAAAAGAATTGTGTAGAACACCTAGGTATTGTATTAATGAAAATATAAATTTTGATGTCATCGAATAAATATTTTGGCGCCCCACGACGAACG
>CALNXI010005619.1:5000-11520 GCA_942486025.1 Porites evermanni | reverse complement strand
TGGTTGATAAGTGGCCTCTCACACAGTTTTGTTTGTAACCTCAGGACCATTGTGATATCAATTTACGAAACAACAAGAGACAAACAGCCCTGGCGCTATCTGTGTCAGAGGCTTATACAGCTATGATAGAAAAGCTGGATGGTGACACTCCATTACAGTCTTGCTGTTATTCACCAGGCTGTGGGTACCACTGGGTTAAGAGGGGTGAGTAATAATAATAAAAATAAAAATGAAAATAATACTACTACTACTATTAATAATGATAATGTTAATGATAATGATAATGATAATGATAATGATAATGATAATGATAATAATAATGATAATGATAATAATAATGATAATGATGATAATGATTATGATAATGATAATGATAATGATGATGATAATAATGATAATGATAATGATAATGATGATGATAATGATGATAATAATAATGATAATGATGATAATGATTATGATAATGATAATAATAATGATGATGATAATAATGATAATGATAATGATAATGATGATGATGATGATGATGATGATGATGATGATGATGATGATGATAATAATCATGATAATGATAATGATAATAATGATGAAAATGATAATGATAATGATAATGATCATGATCATGATCATGATAATAATAATGATAATGATAATGATAATGATAATGATAATGATAATGATAATGATAATGATAATGATATGATAATGATGATGATGATGATGATGATGATAATGATAATGATAATGATAATGATGATGATGATGATGATGACGATGACGATGACGATGACGATAATGATGATGATGATGATGATGATGATGATGATGATGACGATAACGATAATGCTCATGCTAATGATAATGATAATGATGATGATGATGATGATGATGATGACGATGACGATGACGATAATGATAATGATAATGATAATAATAATGATAATGATAATGATAATGATGATGATGATAATAATGATAATGATGATGATAATGATGATGATAATAATAATGATAATGATAATGATAATGATGATGATAATAATAATGATAATGATAATAAGAATGATAATGATAATGATAATAAGAATGATAATGATAATGATGATGATAATAATAATGATAATGATAATGATAATGATGATGATGATGATAATGATAATGATAATGATAATGATGATGATAATAATAATGATAATCATAATGATAATCATAATGATAATGATAATGATAATGATAATGATGATGAAGATGATGATGATGACGATGACGATGACGATGACAATGACGATGAGGATGACGATGACGATGACGATAACGATAACGATAATGATAATGATAATGATAATGATAATGATAATGATGATGATGATGATGATGATGATGATGATGATGATGATGATAATAATGATAATGATATGATAATGATGATGATGATAATGATAATGATAATTATAACAAATACTTAATTATCAACTCCCCTTATGGGGCTTCTCAGGGATAATGAAACAATAATTCAAATAGAACATAAGAATCCTAGCTGGTATTAGGCGAACCAGTTGGCTATTTACAAGCATGACCGAGGATTTGAACTGTCAGGGCGGGACTTGAACTCGGGGCCTCCGAATTACAAGTCCAGCGCTCTACAGAGGCGCCCAACAACAGTTTGGACCGTAGAGTTTTCGGAAAAAATTTGAAAGGACCCCTAAAAATTTCGGCTAAGGGAAAAGCTCGTCAGGTAATCTTACGTTTTCGGAGAGCTTTCACTGTAGGCTGTTATTTCGGGAAAGGCGAAAAAGAGCCCTAAAAAATTCGAGAGGTTCAAACCACTCCTAGGACGACCGAACGGATCAAATTATTTTAAAGATGCGAATTATTCATTTATATTGCTTTTAAAGCACTCCAGGATGTATAACGAGCCATTTCAGATAATTTCCCAGAAAACGGTCGTTGGATGCCCCTGGCTCTAACCGCTCGATCACGCTGCCTCCACTGAGTGTACTTGAATATTTCACATAAAGCTTAGATGACAAAGCCTGCGTTGCAGACTTAATTCTTTACCACTGCACATTAAGTTTCGTCTGTGGCGTAGGCTAGGATGACATAGATTGCTCAAAATCAAAATTATCGAAAAATCCCAAATTTGATTTTGCACAAATCTAAAACTAATAAGTATTGTGTGAAAGGACGGAAAAAAACAGGTTTCATCTGTTTGGTCACTCTTTAGAATTTCATCCACGGACTCAAAAGTTATAACCACCGTGTAGAGTATAAAAACGTTTCGAGAGGAAAGTAATGCTTAGTAGCTTTCCTTTAAAAGGTCACTCTTTAGGTTTTCATCCACAGATTTCAAAGTTAGAATCACCTTGTACAGCGTAATAAACAGTACCCGCAGGAAAGTGCTGCTCAGTAACTTTCATTTGGATAATAACTCTGTAAGATTTTATCCACAGACTCACTAAAAGTTAGAACTAACTTGTACAGCATAATATACAGTACTACAGAAAAGAACTCTTGAGTAACTTTCATTTGAATGGTTGTACTTTAGAATTTCATCCACAGACTCAAAATTTACCTAAAATTTCTAACCAGCTCTTCCAGCATAGTAAACAGTACCAGAGAGAAGTACTTCTAAATTGCGATTTTTCAGCCTGAAAACAGAAAGGCTGAGGATAATGTGGTAAAATCGCTGTAAGGAAAGAAATTGGCAGTGAAACAAGATTATTGACCAAGGATAAATATAAATCTCTAGATAAATTCATCACAATATGTGTCTGGTTAAAAATGCAGTTTTGTTTATTTATTTATTTATTTTTAATTCTTTCATTGGCATTAAAAGGTTTCCTTCATGGCACATACTTAAATTTGTTTCAGGCCATTTTAATTTACGTATGAACGTATCTTCAGTTTAAGTAAGGTAATCTCTTTTTTGTTTGACATTGACTAACTCTTAATACCCTGTTAAGTTTCTCGTCTGCTACGATAAATAAATATGTATGAACATAACGTCATCATGGCGTGGTATATTTTAAGCAATTGTTACTTCATCTCTGTTACTGAGCATGAAACCACCAAACATGTTGTAACCGTTCCGATTAGCATTTCTTGGGTCAAAAATCAACTGATTCGCATTATCGAGGTCGGTAGCTTGTGTCCTTCCGGGCTTATGAGTCCACAAGCCTTGCTGGTCCATTTGATAAAAGTGAAAATCGATACCTAAAAAAGAGAGAGAACAATTTACTTAGGTTCTAAGAAAAGTGTGATATTTTTGATATTGTAACCTATACCATTACGGTCACCGCAGAAATATATCTTCGAAAGCAAGTGATTTTTTTCCAGGAAGAGAAAAGATGTTTTTATCGCACAAAGCTGATTCGAAAATCGCGTAGTCCATATACAGCCGCCCCTCATCTCAAACAAAATCGCCGCGATTGTGTTTGAGGGGAGGGTGATGCTGTATACAGGCTAAAATCGCTTTTTTTTCTTTTTCGCTTTCTAATTTTACAATGCGCACGCATTTATAGCAGCCATGGCATCTTTAAGTTTCTGCCATTGTTTCATACCAAAGTGCGTTGAACCTTGACAACAGTACCAGACAGTATATTAAGCTTCTATGTATACCTTCCTAGGGCTTCGTTGTGCGTTTCCGCCGTGTTCAAAGGGTTTATATGAGCGTCTCCCACATTTTATACCCTATGTACGAGAAAATAATGATATTTTTTTAACCTGGGTTAACGTAAAGTGCCACCAGATGTTTTTTCCCACTCGGAACCGGCGGTATAGGTGTGCCTATGGCTGCTTCCAAAAATTCCAAATGATCGTTTACCGCTGCATTTCTCATACAGACAGCATCTTGGACTAGGCACTTGGCCCCACTCCCCCTCCCCGGCTGGGCGAATGTATCAGTGATTTTGTTATTTGCGAAGTTGTAGCAGTTGTTGTCTAACTGTTTGTTGGTGTTCCAAATGGACGGAGTATAACGATAAGCGTAACGTTTTCGTCTACCTCCAACTGAAATCGTTTTCTTTGCGGGTACGTTTTCTTCTGGTAATTTTACTTCTGGTAGTGGTCGTGGTGGTCTGACAGGGTTTACTGCGCTGCTTTTTCCGGTGAGTATTTCCAGGTTATGAATATCCTCAAAGTATTTTTCCAACTTAGTTTCCTCCAACCAGCCTGAAAGAAAACGGAGAAACCTTTTGTTATAAAGGCAAGATAGCTGTAAGAGTTCGGCAATGATGTTTTGACCTATAAGAGTAGTGTCGACGGAAAACTTCAAAGAAAATACAAAATTTGATTCAGTTAAATGCTGAATAAATAAGATTATACTTCTTAAGATTTTCATTTGAATAGTAATATACGTAAGGATTTTTAACGTTTTTGTACATTATAATGAACAGCATCTCAGGAAAGAAAGTTCAGTCCTTTCAGTTCTAAGCCGGATCCACGTCATGAGCGTTGTCACAACTTCATCACTCACGGTCTCAAAAATTTCTGCGGTAGAAATGTTCCCAGAATCTGACCAGAATGAATCTCTTTCTCCATTATTAGTCCAGACACATTGTTGGATCTATTTTATTCTTTAACACTTTCGAATAGATCCGGGTGGAAAATATTGTAATGATAAATACTAATGATTAATTATTAACGTCGTGTACGAAACGTTAAACGCCATTTTTCGAAAACAGACTCCTGGCTCCATCCCTCTGCCTCAAAAGCCCGCGCAGACCCAATCTAAGTTACCCTATACCTGGAGGAAGAGTTTTGTATAACATCGATTGTAAATCCTTTGTTTGACTTCCTATAATTAGTACTGGTTGCTCCTGTGCTTGTTCTTGAACTAAGAACCCTTTGTACCCAAGTCTTGGGTTCATCCAGTCTGGTGTGTAGGTTAAAGACGCGCCCCTTGCTGCATCGAGATGTTCTTTAATGTTTTTATATCTTGCATCGTTGTCTTGGATAAACCACTGCGGATCGTCTCTACCGGAGAACACAAGGAAAGTCACCTTTACTCGTTCCCCTAAAAGAACAATAATTACAGCTGTTAGGTTATGTTCACACTTTCCCGGTTACGGCTTTTGCAAAGCCACCGGCGAAAACTATACTGGATAGGGCTTCTCTTCACACATGAAAACGGTGATCTCGGCGCCATTTCTGTAACGGAGCGAAACTGCGCCTGGCCGACGGAGTTGTCTCTTTCGTAAACGGTCGCTACCATTTTCTGACCTGTTATTGAAAGTTTTTCTATTAAAAAGAGAGAAAATCGCAACCCAGGGTCGACCCTGGACCTCGAACTCGGACCTTTCATATCCTACTCTCTCTTCCTTACCACTACACTACCACACACCTACTATACAGACCCGCCAAAATTCCGAACAAAAAGCGGAGAGTCACATATCGGATAAATGATATCCGGTATAGTGCGAACTGAACATGGCCTAAATTTGCAGAAGGCGCTCAATGACAACTTCCCGAAGTCCTTGTGTAAAACTTCTTTTATTAGAGAACCGGTAACCGGGTTGTCATAACAAGGTGGTAGACTGCGTGGAAGGTGTTTGAAGGGGAAAGGGAAGCGAATTTGGAGTTGTGCGCGCCCCAAGTCCCCTTGACGACCGTTGAAATGACATCAAAATGTTTAAAACTCACTTTCAAAGGCATATTCGAATTGTAATTTCTGTAGGTATTTTCTTGTTTTCTTTTTCATTACGTTCAACTCTTTTCTTGGAAACTGAATCTGAATTTAAGCCCCTCGAATGTTAATGCGTAGTGGTTACCGACAACCTGTTTTATGTTATCTTAAGCGACCTTTGTAATCGTTTTGTCAGTGTTAAGAAAAAAGCCCCTCAAAACAATGGTAAAAGCAAGAAAAAGCGCGTTGAATTTTGATACGTACTGCTTTGAGCGAGCGTTAGCTTTCGTCAGTATTCATCATTGGGTAAATAGTAAACGGGCAGTTGGCCAATCAAAACGCGACATTTACTTTTTTGTATGTTATAAACAAGTTAGTTTGGACGAAAAAAAAGGAACGAACAAACCTGATATTCCATTGAGAAGGTGGACAATTAGAAAGATGGTCACGATTTTTAATCCTGCCAACATGTCGTGCTGATATAGCCTTTCTGTAGGAAAAAAAAGCCCACATTTGAGATGGTTCTTATCGTTTTTATTTTCTTCGGCCTTTTATAGGGGTTCAGTTTCACAGCTGTCTAGTTCATTTTGTTAATATTAGAGACCTTTAGATTCTAAGACGATTCTCAATACTGAGTATTGCTGGCGCGTGAAACATGCGTCATTTTGGGGTGAAAAGTGATAGCCGTCGTCATTCTACTGCGAATTTTAGCGGGAATGTCGCAGTGGCGGAAAAGAGTTATAGATATGAGTAGTTTTGTCATTTTGCTATCTGGAGAGGGCTTAACCTCCTTCAATAAAGATAACTTTTCTGGTGAATGAAAAGTACAATGAAGCTTTCCGGGGTATCTATTATTTAAGAATAAGCAAAAAAAACTTTAAGACAAATCTCGTACTC
>CALNXI010005618.1:0-11528 GCA_942486025.1 Porites evermanni | reverse complement strand
AAAATTTTTTAAAAGGAATTGGCGGTGAGAGTCAATCTGGTCATTTTTGAAAACAAATTTTAAAAATATTTCCGTGTGTTGTCTTGTCTTCTTCCGTCTTGATTGTTTTTTTCCAATTTGTTTCTTTTATACTGAAAAGAAAAAAAAAATAATAAATTTTTTTTTTTTTTTTTGTGGGGGGGGGGGGGGAAGCTGGGCATTTCTACCCCTAAAATACCCTTGATAGATGAGCGTTGGGCCGGTCGGGGCTTGACACAGCGGCCTGCTGCTCGGCAGACCGACGCTGATCCAATTGAGCTAAGAGGGTGGCGGTTTCAGCACGTGTGTATATTTCCTATGAATAGATCCTTAGTCAACTTTTCATCGCTGTGTAGGACAATTTAACGAGAACTAACCTGGAACTAAACAGGGCTCTGAGAGAACATTAAATAGTAACAGGTTGACATACCTTAAGTTGCTGAAAGAATTTCTCTGTGAATCGTCGACGCAGATACTCACTGCAAGTAGGGTTGGTTACCAAGGCTACATGACGTGCAAGGCTATCATGTGTCTGATGACATGGCCCATCGTATGGTGTCAGTGAGACGTGATCATTTTCGTGTCGACTCCCCTCATATAAGACAACACTTGCATCTTCCACGAAACAGCCGCTCATCAGTGATACACGGTCACGTGATGCCTGTTTTTCCATTCTTTCAAGCTCTACTTCCACTGCGCGAATCGTAGGTTCACTTCCCTTCACCTCTAAGATAGCTGAATTGCGTGATCGAGGGAGTTTGGGACGGATAACGACACTCCTTGCCCCAGTCTTCCTCGCAATTTCTAGAGCCTTACTTTTCTCGACACCGGCGAAGAAGGAAGAAAGGAGAGGTGATAAGTAAATAACATTGTAATCTTCAGAACCACTTATTGCCAACATTATTTGCACATCACCATAAAGTGCTAACAGCTGATAAGCACGGCGCATATGTTCCATCACCAAGTTCACGTGGTCCTTCTCCAACAGATCTGCAAATTTACGTGCGCGCAAGATACGCGCCAAGGGGTTTGGAACCTCTTCTTCAAAAAACGACTTGTGCGCTTTAAAAAACCTCATAAGCATTTCACCAAGTTTGGGGGTGGGGAGGTGTGTGCTATTTGCGTTTTCACCAGCATCGTCAGCAAGAAGGCGAATTACTTTTTCCCATTCCACGTACATGCTACTTTCTGTCACCCCTCCTCGTACAAGTTTACGTACCTCTGAGGTAATGTGATCTTCGTTGAAATTTTGAATTTGTCCCTCGCGCATGCACTGAAATAGAAGCACGGAGGCCATTAGATTCGACGTGTTTCCAGCACCAGCTTTGTTTCGTGACAGGCCTGTCACATAACACCAAAGGTGAATGACACGGAGAACTAACAAGAGTTGAGGAAAGGACTTTACGTAGCTTGACAAAAGAACTCCAATTGGCAAACTGTTTGGAGAAGCAATCAAATCGCAAACAAGATTGGGGGAGCATTTGGTTTCATTTAACAACTTCCCTGTGGGGTGCTTGCAAACAAGGACCTAAAAAAATAAAAATAAAAAGTAAGTCAGTGGCTAGGATTTTGTAGGAAGCTCCAGTTAGATTAAAGATTTACACATATTTTGTTCTACTTAAGAGCATTACCTGGAGACATCAAGTCCCGTTGTTCATAACGTTAATAGCGAAAAATGGACAACTAAGGGAAGCTAAAACCGGTATCTCCTTGTTAGTGATTTATCCATTCGGTAGCATTATTCAGCTTCCAATTCTTAACATCTGAACATCTGATTCCAGAAAGGCTGAGATAATTCAAAATAAGGTTATTATCTCACTGTGACTGTGGTGACTGTGTCTGTGACCAGCTAGGCTGGGTGTTTAGAGTGCTCGCTTATGGAATGTTTGATTGTAATAACAGAAAGAGCATCCTTACCGGAAACGTCCTTTTGCCGACAAGGCCAACTTTATGAAATAGATTTTTAGGATCCCCCTCTTCCCCTTTTTGCACCTTAATCCCTTTTAGGTGTGGTATCAGCCTCTCGAGTGATTTCACTTGGTCTTTAACAGGGATGTCATTCACTTTAGAGGGATGTGCATGCTTTTCAACTGAGTCAATTGGATCAAATGACCGTTTCGACCAGTTACATTCTTCCAGAAGGCCCGAGAGGAATGGTGTATTGTGATACATTTCCTGTGAAATAACAGGAACACCATGCAATTTCTGGGTACTCTGTGGTAACACGCAGATATCCAGGTCTGAATGTTCGTGAAATAGAAGCGTGGCTGAGGAACCAGTCATAATCATCGAATGCTGTGGTAAAACGCCTTTTAGATGCCGCGCAATCGACTTTTTGGTTCTTACTCTTTCTAAAAGCTGTTCAAGTATCCAGGTCTTTTCTTCATTAAACAGTCTGGCTACATTCTCACCTACAGTTGTATTAACGTCCAGGCTCTGGGAGAAGTGATGCGGTTGTTTGAGGTTTTTGATAGCAAGTATGATGTCATTAACAAACCATGGAAAACCGAGCAAACGTTTCTGGGGACCTGGTTCTGACTCATTTGCCTGGTCATGAGCATGCGTGTAGGCCACATTGTACCAGGCTGAAGCTTTAAGCAGCATCTCATCTGTGATATCCTCATTGTCCAACAAATCCTGACCATTCACATTGAAGTCGTGGAAGAACTGGTTTCGGAATTCCATCCGCATCTCAAAGAGGATGCAGCCAACGATTCCTGCAATCTCTGTTTTCTCTTTACTCAGGCGATTTCGAAGCTTTAGAAAGCAGCCAGTGAAAACTTCGGCCTCGGATTCAATGCCGTACAAACTCATTAGAACCTGCATTTTGTCTCGGTACTGCTGGTATGACTCTCTGGCTTCTTCAATATACCTGTCGTTACCTTGCAGGAGTAAAGACTTGTCGATCCTCATTTTCTGGTCAAACTTTTCAGACGCTGCGTCTTGAAACTTTCGACAGCGACGGTAGAGCTTTCCTAAAACCTTGTCTGATGGGTAACTAGGTTTATCACGTTTCATCATAAAATCAGGGCATGCCTTAATCTTCCCGATGCCCTGCATTTTGGGCCACTTGCCTGTTTTAGGCGCATCTACTGCTAAAGAATGTATCTCTGCCAAATGTAGACAAACTTTAGATTCAACACCATCATTCTCCTGGTCTGCTAACGCTTTATGCGCGTTGTCAATCACTCCTAACTGATCACAGCGAATGTAGTCGACCACAAACTTAGTCATGTCGGCGGCTGTGATTGGTTGCGTTTGTTCCTGCTTTTCCGGGGCTTGGTAATCCATCGGCGGGAAATTTGGTTTCCTTGGTAGCAAGTCTTTGTTCCAACACACGAAGTAGAGATCCCCATCCAAATCACCACCTAAAATTGGAATGAGCACTCTTTTTAACTATTACCTTGCGATCAAGACATTTATCCCCTATTTTCTTTGATTGCATTGTATTTTAAAAAACAAATAGTATCCTCAATCAAGCGACATTTGCTCCCAATCATCTGTCTGTATTGGAATGATAATTATTGCCGATAAAAGACAGAAATACAACGATAAAACTACATTGTAAACCGCACTCAGTCCAAATTCAATCAAAGCTGGTACTCGAAGATTGCGTACGCGACGTGTAGAGATTAAATTTATGATAGCACGCCTTGGCTGCTTATAGGCCAAGAATGTCTTGAGTAGGTTCGCACTGGTTCTTACACATGCATGAAAATAACCTTTTTTAGGTTTATACTGTAAGTATTCATTTAGTAGTCGCACTTATTTACTTAACACGCAAAATTGGGCAAGAATGAACGTGGCACAAACAGTGCAATTGATGCGTGGGGCAGTAAAGGGTCCGTAATTACTAGCAACAAACATTTCTGAGGGGAGGCTTCAAACACACTGTCACAGTGTAAAGACATATTCAAGGGAAGAGTACGAAGGAAGGAAGAACTTCCGTTGCTTTAAGAAAGCTACCCCATTCCCAAACCCTTTCTACCCAAACCCTACCTGCCATTTCATTACAGTGAGGTCTCGAACCACGTCGAGGGAAAACCACACAGTCCACTAGATGGCTAAGTTTGGGGACGTCAACAGCTTCAAGTTGGCGAACGTCTCCTGGGTGCAAGCATGGATTTCTGGTCACTACTAAAGGTCCCCTAACAACACGTTTCTTGCTCGTGTTGAACTGGTCCTCGCAATCTACACGGGTGGAAACTTCAGAATACTGCACATAGACCTAATTTATAAATAGACGTCGAATAACGTGTGAGTTCTGTTGGTACATGAAGCTCATTATTAAACAAGAGGACGAGTTACGTTAATAGCTGAGTCTGTGTTGACTTGTTTATTTTTGGATCAAAAGATGATAGACCAATCAGGGATGTTGCGGTGTGATGTTGCCGGTGTCTTTTAACCTAAATCGAAAAACTATACACCTAATTACGTTTAATAGGACGGTCAAGAAACAAACAAATTAATTGAGAATTTAAAGGAAAGACCAGTTTGCAGAATGCTAGTACTTAACTAGGGAAGACTAGTTTTCTGCACTTCATAAACTGAATGCGTTATGGCAGTTTAATAGAGTGTATAATAGACTGCGACAGCTAGATGCGAGTTTGCGTTACACATACATGTTTGACTGTACACTAGACTGAATCAGGAAAAATGCAATAAATCCTCGCACTTACTAGAAATATCTAAACAAAAGTTGCAAAGAAAGCAACAAACCTGTCCTGGTTTTAGTACACCAAGCTCGTCCATTATACCCATCATCAAACGTGCCTCCTCTGGTGGCAGAAGGATTCGGGATCGGGAGAGTAGCTCGTGGATGTGATTTCTATACATAGCAACAAGCAGGGATTTAAAGAACGGCTCCGTTGTCAGCGGTATTCCCGAGCTTGATAAACTTTTATAGGACACGCCCATTTTGGCTCCAGTACCCAGCAGCTCGATAGCATCGTTCTCATTAACAAGCATTCCTGATAAGAAAATCACGATAAAAAGGACTTCTTTTCAGTCAGTAGAGGGATTAGAGAGTTCAAGCTTCAGGGCCTGGTTCCTCGAAAGATGGTTAAGTTTAACCCAGGATTAAACCAAGTCTAAAGCAAGGTTTTCTTGTCTAAGAACATGTAACTAGAGCTTACAAAATACTGTTGTCTCTTTACCTCGACAAAAAGAACTGATAACACAAAATGTTACTCTAAGCAATGCATAGGAAGGTAAATACAGAAAGTGGAACAAAGTTTTAATCCTGGCTTACTGCTAATCGACCTTTCAGGAACCAGGCCCAGGTACACTACGAACGGCAATCGCCAGATTCAAGTTGAGAATTTCTCAACGTAGAAAATGAGCTGATAACTGTTACAGCTCCAAAAATTCTTATGGATAAGAAATTGTGTGAAACTACTCATTTATGTGTAGAAGTTATGAACAGTAAACGACAAGTAAAGGGGAAACTTGGTCGCCGTTTTGACGAAAACGTGATACTTAACCTCTCTATTTTAAAAGAGTAACGTTTACAGCAAAGGGCAAACGCTAATTTGTCCCACGTACTGCCAAATTTTTCTCTTTTCCTGTTCTTTGCTGTTAATTATTTCTACAAAAAGTGGTAGTTGTCGCCAGTTTCATCCATAAAAGTTGTTGTGAGCTGTTTATGTCTGCTTATTTCCCAATTTGAGTAATTTTAAACTTTAATCTGACGTTTGCCGTTTGCGGAAAACGTGACTTTCATTTCATCATTCTAAAATAGTTATAATTTTGTCATAATCTCCATCGGCCAAACGCATTTAAAGATTAGGCTTATTGAGTATAATTATTCACTTTTCTCTTTGGAAGCACCTTACCTGCCAGTTTCTCCAACATTTTGCTCTGCAGTCGAATAAAAACATCATCTGACACACCCTGGTTGGAAAGCAGCATAATCACCTGGTGGTTGAGATAAACGACCTGGGGTCGAGACGTCTGCAATACTTCAAGTCTGCGATGGAAACTCTCAAATTTGCACATGCTTGGACGGAAGATGGCCTGTTTGCCTGGAAGTCTCGGATCTACTGCAAGGACACCTTTAAAGCCAGAAAATCGAATTTGAAAGGCAGATGGTTTGAACGGCTTGGCAATTTTCTTGAGAACCTACAATAAACAAAAACAAAGATAAATATTTGACGAAAGTCACGATGGCTTTTCCTTGAAGTTCTCTTTTTTTATTTATGTGCGGGTGGCCAGAATTTCTGCGAACTTTTAAGGTTTTCTAGACGACTCACGTATAGTCCAGCTATCGGTTAAATAGCAGTTTAAAAAAGAACACCTAAGGAGGTAAGCCCTAAAAACAAACCGTACGGAGAGACGTGGCTTCTAACAAAACTTTAAAATAAAAAATGACAGCCTCAAACAGCGGCTTGACCGTTTCCAGGCAAACAAGGGCCACCCCTTCTACCATGCACCACGCGGAAGGAGCAAATATGTCGCTCATGGTACGACAGACGATGAGAAGCAAGGCAGACCTTCTAAGGAGTGTATGGAGTAATCTCTACTTATAATCTTACCTCTGCAGCAAGTTCTTTTGATATTCTGCCAATTCCATCAGAAAAACAGTATTTCTGGTCAACTGTCTTAACGTCGTCCTCTTTCTCGCTTTGGGCACCTTCGCTGATACCAATGCCCACGGAGTCTATAGAGGTAGAAAAACACTGACCCATGCGAGCCACGTATGAAGCCACACACCTTGAATTGAGAAAAATACGCCCAGAAAGGTTATTTAGCTGTCTTGCTCTGTATACGAGACAAGGACGCATTGCTTTTTGTTATGTTTTGTTTTTTTTTTCGAATAGAGCCTGAGACAAAGTGACGGCTCAACGGTGTTTGTCTTTCTTTGCTTAAGTTTAGTATTAACTAATTTCTCACTGATTCTTAGGCAATTAAAGCCACCGTTTTTATCGTTTTGAAGAGTTACGGCCTAGTTTTCATAATTGCCTCTGATGCCCTTTTATCTCTTCAGCATTTTCAGTACAACTTAACTGTAAATCGTGCACTTACCTTATATGACTGAAGTCTCCCATCCAACTACGTATGATTTCTGGTTCATACTTTGGCCCAACAAACCAGCAGCTATGGTTACGGAGTTGACTGTTTGATGACCCCAAAAACTGGAACCGTTCATCAGCTATGTCCAGTCCTTCATCCAGGATACGGTTAATGCCGTCCAGCAGTGGATCCAGACTTCCTCGTCCTGCAGATAGTTTGGAAAGGTCCTCATCACGAACACTGACACACAGGAAATTCTCCGTTTCGTACTGTCTGAGTACGCGATTTTTCACCATGACTTCCGGTGGGTACAGTAGTAGTCTTGTTGGGGTGATGACTGCACGTTTTATCAGAGCACAGTGGCCTGGGATGAGCCTCTTTTTAAACCCGGAAGCTGAAGGGTCGTTTTGGCCTAGAAATGCCTTGAAGGCCTTTTCGGGATCACAGAACGAATCTTGTTCCAGAGTTTTCTTCAACTGCTCAAGTGCTGCACACACTACACTGCTTGGCTTGTTTAGCAAAAGTTCGCTGAAAGTCGAAGACATCTTTCCACGCATTACTGGATGCCACGAAAGAACAGTCTGTGACGCATACTTCACATCAAATGGCAAATTAGGGGGAGTATTAGTAACTGGAAAGCTGCCAAAGCTTTTCTTCACGCGACAATAAAATGCATTTTTGTTGAACCGATTCTGGATTCTGGACAACAAGTGAATGATCTGGGAAGATTCCTTGCTAGAAAGTACAAAACAGTACGTATAGCAATAGGCCCAAGCTTTTTCACTATTTAAGATATCAGGCACCCTCTCCCAGGCAATCTGGTCAAAATTGTATTGGTGACGCAAGGGACGCTCGCGAAAATTCATGATTGGATCTGGGTACTCTTCATCAGTCGAGAAACTGTCTGATTTCGATTCTCCCCCGTCATCCGACAATTCGCTCAATGTATCATCAACATCAACTTGGAGAAAGTCGTCATCGTCATTTTCTAGTGGGCCCTGCTCGTTGTTACCGTCAACTTCCAGGAAAAGGTCATCAACAGATTGAAACAATCGAGGTGGGTGCTTTATGGTAACAAAAAAATTGATTACGTCAGATGCCACGTCACTGCTGACGATTAAACAATCTTCAAGTTCTTCATATCGGAGTTCCAGCTTATAAGTCTTAAATCCTATCGTCAATAACTTGAGGCTGTGATCAAAGTAAATCAGAACATTCTGCAGGGTGGGTTCCGAGGGCCACTGATATCGAAAATGGCACCGAGTAAGAAACGTCCCGAGAAACATAGAATTTGCCTTCAGCAAATGAAAAGTGTCTTCAGCTTTGTGACGTTTCTTGGGGAACGACGCCTTGAGCCAAATCGGAAGTGGTTCTTCTTCAGGATTCGCCAGGTGAGAGCACCACTGTTCCGTCACGTAATTCAGGAACTCTTCCTTCGATCTGAATTCTTTACGAATTTTGTCTTCCTTTGGCTGCAGCTCAAAGCTCAAATTTTTCCGCCCGTTTCCGTCACTGCTTGTTGAAGAAGCTGTGATTGTCTTCATATGAATGACTTCAAACCTTTGTTCCAAAAATTCTATAACGCGTTGATGATGCTCCACAGTTCCAAGATGATGCACGGAAATATTTATTCTCGGCTTATACTTTTCGGTGTTAACAATTTCTTTACTTGTGGGGAAGAAAGAAAGAAGACTTTTCATTTCACATCCATATTCTTCTGCCTGTAGCGTTTGTCTCTTACATAACATTAGACGTCTTATTGCTTCGTCCATGTTTTGTTCTTTAAGAGCCACAACATCAGCTTCTTGTTTTTCCGTCTTTTTACAAATCACTACGAACTTACTGTCAGGGCGACCAGATGCACGCCCTCTCGTTTGAACACGTGCGCGCAGTGAAGCTGCCCCTTCAAAGCGGATGACCAGATTACATTCAGGTACATCAAGGCCTTCCTCCAGAACGCTGGTACTGATAAGAAGTTTTGTCTGGCCTGTTTTAAAGCATTCTAACAGCACTTCTTGTTCATCTGTCCAATCCATTCCGTCGTAACTTCCCTGACCGTGCCCTACAAAAACTTTTGGATTCAACGTTTCCGGCACCCCGGAAAGCGTCCTGATCTGCTCGCAAAGCTTATAAGCGGTTTTGCGCATTGTCACAAAGACGATTCCTCTGGAAGATTCATCCATTTGCGCGCAGCACAAAAACTCATTTATTAGCGCTCCAAGGATACGATATCGGTCCGATACGGCGACCTCTTCTTCAACAGAACTGTCTGCTAAGTCTTTGAGATCACTAAATGTAGTGTTCGCTCCAACCATGTCCAACAGGGCAAGGTCCTTTGGTGAAATAGCATAAGTGATGTTATTTATGCATTCTCTGAGGCAGTGCATTGCATGATGGTAGCTAAGAATTTCACAGGTATCTACAATACAGAGCATCTGCATGATGTGCTCTCCAGCCATCAGCGTTTTTGTCAATCTTTTGTCACCATGGCAACTGTCAATCAGTCGTCTCAGTGCTCCTCTAAAATTAGATGAAAACAAAGGAAGTCCATTAAGTTCTGACCGTTGCCATACGCTTGCGCCGTCGATGTAAGCTGTCTTCAAGTTAAGAACATGCTCTTCAATGCATGCCTTGAGGCGATCCTGGTGGGGGTTCGTGTCGGGTACTATGCTGTACGTAGTATCCGGATTGTTAACATTTACTGCTAGGGTCTTTAATTCAGTGGGCGTTGAAACTTCACAGTTCAGGTTGTTTAACAATGTTTTAAGTCGTTCCATGGTACTTTCAACTGTTACTTCTCCAGCTGGTGAGGCAGTCAAACCCAGCACAATGGGTTTAAAATTGCTTGATGTGTCGCGATAGTATCCCATTATTTGTTTGTACGGATGATTTCCGTGGCAATGATGAGCTTCATCGAAAACTAGCACCGAAATATTGGAGAAACAAATGATCGAGCTGTTCTCGTCAGCTAGAAAATCTAGAAAAAACTGATGTGTCAGGACTAAAACATCAACTCCCTGATTTGCTAACGCTTGATGGACGGCTTTCTTCTGTGGTGGTTCCATTTCACCTACCATCGTCTTCACTCTCAATTCAGGCACCTGAGACTTAATATATTCGCTCTGCTGGTAAACCAGTGGGACTCGGTCAGCGAGGAACACCATTAGCTTGTTTGGGTTAAGTTTCTTCATACAGCTCAGTACCATCGCTGCCACCAAGGTCTTTCCCGAACCCGTTGGTAAGCAGACGAGGGAGTTTCTGCGCATGGCGGATAGAAAAAGTTCCCGTTGATAGTCCCGCGGGGACTGTCGTGTTAAAAAATCGATTTCTTGCGACGTATGTGTAAGCCCCATTGTGTCGCAGTAAATCATTGGCTCGCTTAATCGGAGATGGGACTGACATATTGCCGGAGACACTTTTACAACTTCAAGGCAACACTCCTCTTTAAGTCTTGGACATATCTTGGACAGTTTCTTCGCTCGAATTTCATCACCGTTGTTACAAGGTATATGTTGTCTATTTTATAGCAGACAAACTGTTTTGACGATAATGTCGTAACCTTACCCACGTGCATTCGACACTGTCGGCAAAGAACTATGTAAGGACAATGTTGAGCGCTTTTTCCACCCTTTCGATTTTCCACCTTGTTGAGCTTTTCAAGTGCGTCTGCTTCTTTTTCCGGCCTTACAGCAAGGTGGAACTGCAACTTTGAAATTGTGGCCAGCATTAGCATTTCTCCTCTAGCAAGCTCCATGTGACATCCGTTACAGTGGATTGTAACCCAAGTTATCTGTCTTCTAAAAGCCATGGTTATTATCAGTTTTACAGCCCAGATCTGCCAAGAAATGGTCATCACCTTAGACTGAAGAGCAGTCATTTTTTCTCACAGTTCTGTTCGTGAGTGCTTAACATATTTTGCCCATTTTAGGGAGTCAAGATTCCGGTATCTGCAAAATTTTTGCATGTGGAATCCGGAATCGTGGACCTTGGAATCCGGAATACAGCTGTAGGATTCCGGGATCCCACTAACTTTTTAAATCCGGAATCCAGGTTCCACCGAAATAGATGTGGAATCCAGTGATTACATTTAGGAATTCACGGCGTGTAATCCAGAATCGAAGATTTTCTTAGATTCCGAAGGCGAGTATTGTTACAAGAGATTATTAGCAACATTTTTAGCGCAACACAGCGTTGCAACATTGTCTTGACTCATTGCAACCCTGTTTTGCGCTTAAGAGCGGCTTCGCGTAAATATCAACTAGACGTGGAAATAGTAAAAAAATGACCTGGCCTCAAACTCAGCCAGAATAAAGCCCTATGGGCCCTAGTTACAAAATCGTTGGTTCAAGTGCGATCGAGTGAATAATATTTTTTTAACGATTTTTTTTTCTTCCCGAGGCCTAAAATGGGCAAAAATCATGCGAAATTAGAGTCATATTCAGTAAATGGTAAATTTTAAAATAAAGTTGGCTACTAAAATATAATGACACTTCGTATTT
>CALNXI010005617.1:0-11544 GCA_942486025.1 Porites evermanni | reverse complement strand
GCAAACAGATTGCCCGCTACCCAGTGGTGCGGAGCGAAATCCGCACCTTTTCCTTCGATGGACGAACCACCCAGTGGGAACAAGACAATGTGTTTGTGGGTCGATTTCCTGACCGAGTGATGGTCGGGTTATTGCATTCCAATGCCTTCAATGGAGACCTACAACGCTACCCCTTTGCCTTTGAAAAGTTTGGTGTCACCCAAATACGTCAGACTTTGAATGGAGAAGAATACCCTTACAGAACCCTGCAATTGACTGGAGATCAAGCCTATGAAGATTTACTGGGGTACGATCGATTTCTACAAGCCATGGGTGCCTACAATGAAGACAAGATTCCCCTACTGCTGCCTGGTGATTGGGGACAAGGCAAGAACTGCACGTTGTTCCTGTTCAACAATGTGCCCAGTGGAAAAGCGGATGACCCCCAGTATCGCAACCCTCGTCAATCGGGCAATGTGCGACTGATCATTGATTTTGCAGCGGCTGTGGGTCACAACATCACCGTGTTGGTCTGGAGCGAGTATGAAAACATGTATGAGATCAATCATATGGGAGGTATAAAGTACAACATCAATGGCTGAGATGGTTTCAGAAGACAGAAGACACCGGTCATGGAGTTTGTTGCGCTCAGTGATACTGTGTTGCGAACGTTGGCCCTAGAAGATCCCCAATTACGACGCGTGTTTCATGGCGTGTACCCAGCGGACCAGTTACCCCGCTCACCCCCCAGGAGTGTCCGTCAAGCCTACATTGTCAACACGGATCCTGTGGGAGAACTGGGACAACATTGGTTGGGCCTGTGGACGGAACAGAACAAGTGCGAGGTCTTTGACAGTTATGGGCTACCCCTGCACGTGTACACCAACCCGGACCTGCATCAATGGTGGAGTCAATGGAAGCACCTGATTCGCAGTGACCAGACCCTGCAAGCCCTGGATAGTCAGACCTGTGGCCATTATGCGTTATTTTTCTTGAAAGCCCGAGCCCAAGGCCAGTCGTATCAAGACTTTTTGGGGCAATGGAGTTGCGATAACTTAGTGTTGAATGACCAGAAAGTGGCCGATCGCTTGAAACGGGTGATTAAACAAGAAGTACAAGATGAAGTCGATGCCCACCCGGAGGGAGGGCAAAAGAATGTGAGCCGCCAGGCCTTTATGCTGTGTAATCATTGTGAGTGTTGAAATAAAAAACACATAAAAACGAGATGTGTGGTGAAAGAGTGGTCATTGTATCTCATCATGATTACACGAAGCGATGTACAGCGTGTGATCGATGCCTTTCTCTTAGAAGAAACCTTGTATTGGTGGTTACACCCCATTGAACGGGTGAACACCGTCCAAGGCGTCGATGCCTGGGATGGGTATCATTGGTTAATGGCCCGACAACTGGCCCAAGACCAGGACTGGGTTTCCCTCAAACATTACATGGACACGATGAGTGAAACGCATTTAAGAGAGACGATGGAAGGACTGATTCAGTTCGAGTCGCCACGACTCTACCGCGAGTATTGGACGGCATGCCCCGTCACAGACCAAGACGACGACGACGACCCCGTTTTCGTCAAAACGGGCGAGGCATCATGAGCGTCTTGGCCAAAGCGTATAAAATCGGTCACCGATTGGGACGTAGCAAACGGTATAAACGCATGGGTGCTAAAGGGGCCACGGGTCATTATCGTCTGCCTCGACCGCGGGAAGGATGATTCGACACCCCAGTAGTGTGATTATCGCTGGCCCGTCGGGCAGTGGCAAGAGCGAGTTAGTGGAACAGTGGTTACGGGACCTCAACGTGTTTCAAGTCAAACCCCACAAGATCGTCTATGNCCTGCAAGCCCTGGATAGTCAGACCTGTGGCCATTATGCGTTATTTTTCTTGAAAGCCCGAGCCCAAGGCCAGTCGTATCAAGACTTTTTGGGGCAATGGAGTTGCGATAACTTAGTGTTGAATGACCAGAAAGTGGCCGATCGCTTGAAACGGGTGATTAAACAAGAAGTACAAGATGAAGTCGATGCCCACCCGGAGGGAGGGCAAAAGAATGTGAGCCGCCAGGCCTTTATGCTGTGTAATCATTGTGAGTGTTGAAATAAAAAACACATAAAAACGAGATGTGTGGTGAAAGAGTGGTCATTGTATCTCATCATGATTACACGAAGCGATGTACAGCGTGTGATCGATGCCTTTCTCTTAGAAGAAACCTTGTATTGGTGGTTACACCCCATTGAACGGGTGAACACCGTCCAAGGCGTCGATGCCTGGGATGGGTATCATTGGTTAATGGCCCGACAACTGGCCCAAGACCAGGACTGGGTTTCCCTCAAACATTACATGGACACGATGAGTGAAACGCATTTAAGAGAGACGATGGAAGGACTGATTCAGTTCGAGTCGCCACGACTCTACCGCGAGTATTGGACGGCATGCCCCGTCACAGACCAAGACGACGACGACGACCCCGTTTTCGTCAAAACGGGCGAGGCATCATGAGCGTCTTGGCCAAAGCGTATAAAATCGGTCACCGATTGGGACGTAGCAAACGGTATAAACGCATGGGTGCTAAAGGGGCCACGGGTCATTATCGTCTGCCTCGACCGCGGGAAGGATGATTCGACACCCCAGTAGTGTGATTATCGCTGGCCCGTCGGGCAGTGGCAAGAGCGAGTTAGTGGAACAGTGGTTACGGGACCTCAACGTGTTTCAAGTCAAACCCCACAAGATCGTCTATGCGTACGACCGATGGCAACCCCGGTTTGATCGTATGCAAAAAAAGGAGGGGATTCAATTTCATCGCGGGTTACCGGACCCCCGTCATTTGACCCAATGGTTTGGTCGGACGCGCGGCGGGGTGCTGGTGTTGGACGATCTGATGGAAGAAGGGGGACAGGATAAACGCGTGTTGGATTTGTTCACCAAAGATTCTCATCATCGGAACATCACCGTCTTGTATTTGACGCAAGATTTATTCCCGCCTGGTAAATTTGCCAAGACCATTAATCGCAACGCGCATTACATTGTGGCCTTCAAGAATCCCCGGGATCAAACGGGCATACGCACCATTTTACTGCAAGCCTTTCCCGACCGATGGCGTCAAGTCTTACGCCTATTTAAACGCATCACGTCCCGTCCCTTTGGCTATTTGATGCTGGATGTGCATCTGGCGTCGGATGATCGGTACCGCCGAGAAGGCAAGGCGAAAGTCCATACCTTGCCCGTGGATGTCCCTGCCGTTCGAAAACGAACTGCAACGAGAACTCGCCAGGGTCGGCAAAGAGAAGGCGGACAACATACTGACTTAGCGACCCGCATGGACACGCCGACCTTCTCGCCCGCCGGGGTAGGTTCGCCCACCGCCCCTCCCCCAGATCTCAGTAGCATGACGGACATGGTCGCGGAATTGACCCAACCCGTGGATCGAGCCCAATTGGATCAAGAGATTGAGGATTTTAATTTGACGTTCCCGGTCAATGTGGACGATGCCTTGAATGCCTTTACGTTACCCCCCGTGGCAGGCACAGGCACGGCCCCAGCCACCACCACTCCCACCACGACGGCGACCCAAACCCGTCCCACGACGTCCACCCGAACCCGCCCCACGGCCACCACGACCATCACCAGCTCCAGACGACCCAGACCGCGTCCTGTGACCACCGCCACCGCCACCACCACAGCCCCTTCATGCCCCTCCACCGCCCGTCGCAGTGCTGGAGCCGGGACCAGGACCACCACCACCACGGTGATGACCCCGACTGGACGTCCCACCGTGGCTGCCAAACAACCGCGACGACGTCCCCGCGTACCCTCTCCACCGTCCCCGGATTCCTCCCCTCCGTCGGAGGATGAGGATGAGGATGATGATGACGACGATCGACGGCGAGGCTTAAGACGACGGTTGGATTTGCTGAATGAAGATGCCCAAGAACGGGCGCGAGGGAGACGCATTAGCAATATTACGCATACCAATACGGTGACCACCGTGTATGAAGAGGGAGGGCGACCGTCCGTGTGCCGCACCTCGACGCGAACCTCCGGTCCACCCCCACCACGCCGAGGTCGTGGCCGTGGCCGAGCCCGTGGACGGGGTCGACGCCCGTGAAGGTGAAAAAAAGATATAAAACCAGGATCCTTCCTTCGACTGTCCCAAAACCATGTGTGGCCAATGTCGAAGCGGGATGGCCCCTGGACGCAAACGCAAACGCACCACGACCCGACGTCTCCGACCCGCCAAACGACGACGGCGTGGTCAAGTGGGGGGTGTCGGGCCCGGCCTGCCTCTCGGGATTCTTAAAGCCGGGTATGGGATCACCAAAGCCATTGGGGATCATCAAACCAAGCGTGCCATTGCCATTGGCGAAAAACGCCGACGGGAAGTGGCATCCGGCAAACGAAAACGCTATGCGGGGGAATCGTTTAATTGTTCCATCATGTGAAAAAAATAGTATAAAAGACAAGAGGCGTGTCTTTCGTTGGACAGACAAGGGATTATCATGCATTGTGGTCCACGACGACGAACACGACGCCGAAAGCAACGAGGGGGTATTCTCCCCCTCCTCCTCCCTATTGCCGTCGGTGCAGCCATCGCCTTGAAAAAAAAGAAAAAGAAAAAAGTGGGCAAGATCAGTGAAAAGCAAGAGGCATTCATTCAACGACGGGTTCAGCGGATGTTAGGTCGAACGGGTTGGGGCGGGTTTAAAAAGCGCTGAGAAGGCTATAAAAGAACGCCAGGTGGAACAAGTCTCTATTGGAGGATGGTCCGTGGACCCAATCGACGCCGACATCGTTATGTCCCCCGAAAGCGACGTCGTCGACGCGATCTGCAACGCGGAGGTAGGCTACCGCTGTTGGCAATGGCTCTCTCGCCTTTGTGGCTCAGGAAATACAAACCCAGGATCCGTGTTCGTTGACCGGACTAGATCCCCTCGCAAGGCCATGACGTTGACGCTAGAGTGGACGGAGGAGATCGAGGCCGCGTTGTGTCAGCGATGTCGACGTCATATGCAACAGCATTATCATGGGGAATTGTGTCGCCAGTGTGGGGCCCAATTTACCATAAATAGAGCTGGGTTGTGGCAATTCCTCAACCTTCAGCATGGCGTGGCGCATGGAACGTCAAGCCCCGTTCTTGAAAAGTGTCTTACAAGAAGCCAATCAACATAAACGACAAGAATTGTTGCGGATGGCGAATGCGGATCAGATCAATGCCATCAGTGAATTGGTGATGAACAGGCTCCGTGGCACCGTGCGCCGTTCTCGACATACCATCACGTTGCTCAAACCCCATGCCCAGAGTTTACGCGCTATGGCCAAACCCGCGCATTCGGTGAAACGACGGCATGCCATCATGATGGCTCAAACAGGCGGCGCCCTCTGGCCTGAACTCTACTGATGTTATAAACGTTGCATGCGCTAGACAAGACACGTCAGTTGCATCATGGAACCCGAGATGGTGAGCACCACGGTGGACAACGCCCCTGCTTTTTTACAATTAAAAGAGAAGTATAAACAAGAATTGGTGGAAGATACTCGCTTGAGTAAAGCCGCGGATTTGGCGGCCAAACAACATGTCCTCCTGACCAGTGAGGTCCCGGATGCCTGGAAACGACCGCAACTCAAAGCCGTGAGCCGTCAATTACGCCAATGGACCAAAAAAGTGCTTCAACCGTTTGGAGCGCCAGCGGGGGGTGTGCGCGCGACAGGGGCTACGACCCCGGGCGACGATGAGTTTGAGGCGGGGCCTATGCAAGCGTGGTTTACGCAGTTGGTCAAGGCCACCCAGGGTATAAAACAAGGGTCCACGCCTACAGGACCCAGAAAACCACCTGTCCCGCCCAAACCGAACATCACCCCCAGTGCCAAAAAGAAACTCAAGTTTACGCCCCAAGTGAGCAGTGCAGACTTGGCCGAAGGGTTGCCTGGTACATCGACCTCGACCTCAATCTCTTCCACGCTCTCTCCAGCTATCAAGAAACATCTTAGAAAGAAAGCGAAGGCGGTGGTCCAAAAGAAAGGCATCAGTCTGGCCAAGAAAGCCTTGGATTGGAAATCGTGGAAAACCCCGTGATGGGACGGAGACGCCGTGTGGCTGCCGCCTCCCGTGCCCGATCGAGGCGACGACCACGACGATCGCAACGCGGGGGCAAGTTATTTGATGTGCAAAACCTCCTCAACAAGACGGGCATTGAATTTCATTGGCCTGGCTATCAGTACATGGGCCCTGGCACCCATTTGAAAAAACGTTTGGCCCGTGGGGATCCCGGCATCAACCGGTTAGACAGGATTGCGAAAGTGCATGACATGGACTATGATAAAGCCAAGACGTTGAAAGATAAATGGGTGGCGGATCGCAAGATGATTGCCAAGATTGATCAACTCCCTGGTCGCAAAACCCTGACAGAACGCATTGTCAGACGCATTATGAAAACCAAACTTCGATTGGGCATGTGAACAAAAAAGACCCTTATGTTAACACAGTCATAACAAGATAACAAGATTGAATGATATAATCACGTTTTAATAAACTCCTCTTTGTTCTTACAAATACTGCTGCAATTGTTGTAACGCGTTTGAACGAACCGGTTGTACAGGGTCCTCTTCAGGCTCGGAGTCGGACCAGTCTAAAGGCAGTCACGGGAGGGGAAAAGGACGTTCCAAATGCTCGGCCAATCGTTGATTTTGTATGGACTCCATCCGCTTCTGATATTTTTCTTTCTGCAACGCTCTCCACCCATCCTCCCCCAATGCTCGTCGTTTCTCGTCCTGGAGTTGTCGCCGCCGCGCATTCACGCGTTCTTTGTACGCCTCGAAGGTCCCCTCCTCCTTCATTTTCGCCATCCAGTTTTTTTGGGCTTGTGCGTTCCTGCGTTTCACATGGGTGCGTTGTTCCTCTGTCATGCCATAGTAGCGTCGCATGCCCTCCTGGACCTTTTTGGCCTTGAAGGCCTCATACTCCCCGTTGGCCTTCATCCGCGCCATACGTTCGTGGTAGCGTCGACGGTGAAGGGCTTTCACTTTCTCGATGCCATTCACGGACGCATATTGTCGTTGCCGATAGAGTTTTTGGTTCCGTTTATTGAGCTCGGGGTCCCTCTTTTTGCGTGGTTGGCTCGATCCGGATGTATCCATGGTCTAACTCTAGCAATCGGGCAGCACATACGTCTGCCAAGGCCCGTAACTTTCGGAATGGACTCTCGATTCTCTGTCGATGCCTGGCATGTCGGTCCCGCTGTTGTTGTGCAATCTGCTCGCGGTGCCTGTGGTAATAGTCACGGTTCAATAAACGTACATAGGCCGCGTTTTTGGTTCGATACCGTAGACAGGCCAGTCGGTTGGCTTCTCGGGCTTGCGCTTCCTGTTCGGGCGTAGGAGCTGGTTTAGGCGGTTTGGGTGGTTTCAACTTTTTCTGGGCCGCCCGCCGTTCACGTTTCTGCTGCAACAATCTCTCTTTGTTCTTGAGATATCACTCGTGCTTTACCTGTTTTACTTTCTCGGATCCTTGTTGGGCATCTCGAACTCACACTGACGTCTGTTCTGAACGACAGACTTTATCTAGGGGGTCCTCCGCCAATCACTGATCTCGGTCCAGGCCCAGAGGAGATGGAAGGAGTCTGTACCCATGGGGGGGGACCACCCCTGATCTTCTTCTTGTCGATCAACCACCTCACCTGACTCTCACCTGAGCTTGGTCCACCAATCTCAGCGCAGGAGAGATCACGTGAGAAGGTCTATAAAAGTCCACGTCCAGCGCGGGAAAATTCAAATTGTTGCCGCCGTCATGGCGGAGGCGTATCACTTCAGTGACGATGAAGAGGGGGATGCTCTATTGGACCGCGCCTATGATCGGTGGGAACAGTTGGGAGGGGCTGCCGCCCGTGGCCCTCTCTTTCAATTCACCATGCAACCCATCGGTCGACGACGCCGCTGGCGTGATGTGGTGGAGCGGGCGCAATTCAATGCGCAATTACGGCAATTGCGGGATCCTGTCCCTGGGGATAATATTGGCATGGCTTTAACCAAAGCACTCCATCAAGCCATTGAAACAGAACTGGGCCGCGAGCAGCGACCTGCCCATCATTTTGTCAATTTTGCCATCACGGCGCATGGGTTCACCCATGCTTACCAAACAGCCAATTTTAAAGTGGGGGAATTTTTACAACGCACGGCGCGTTTGGATGAAATGTTAGCCACCTTGGCCGGCAAGTTGAATAGCAATGAAGCCTTCAACCCTGATCGCGGTTTCCAAGTGGATGTGGTGTTTGTCTCTATGCCTGGTCGAGGGTCTGGTCGACATAAACAACGCAATGTGGGACGTCTATGCCTGGATCGAGACAACAAGAAAAAACAATGCATCATCCCTATCCGAAACAGAGATGCCCTATGCCGTGCTCGTGCTATCGTCACCATGCGAGCCCATTGCCATAAAGATCAAGGCGTGGACGAGTTTCGCGACTGGGACAATCTCAAACGTGGTCGTCCTGTGCAGTTACGCCAAGCCCAGGCCCTCCATCAGCAAGCGGGGGTGGCTGAGGGTCCCTGTGGTTTACCCGAGCTGCGTCAATTTCAACAAGCGTTAGGGTCTCAATATCAATTGCTGGTGATGACCCGGATGAAACCGTTTTTTCTCATCTTTAAAGGCCCTGACGCTCCTCATCAGATTCGTCTACTCAAATCCAATGATCATTTTGATGGTTGTACGTCCTTTCCTGCGTTTGTCAATCGTTCGTATTATTGCCTGGATTGTGAACGAGGGTTCAACACCAACGATCGGACCGGTCACACCTGTCAAGGGAGACGCTGCCGTGCTTATTGGTGCTTTGATTGTCCAGATTATGTGCGTGGTACCCGCCCCACGGACTATTACCCCTTATGTCACCGCAAGTTTTACGGCGACCATTGCAATCGTCATCATGTGGTCAGCAAGCAATGTCAATCCATCAAAACCTGTCTCAAGTGTCAGGCCCAGTACAACGTTCTCCCTAACAAACGTCACCAGTGTGGGTACGCCAAATGTCCCGCCTGTCACGAATGGGTACCCATCCAGGACCACAAGTGTTACATTCAACCCGTGGTAGAGAATGAGGAGACTGAACCCACAGAGGAGGGGGGAGGTAGCATGGTGGCGCCACCCCCTCCCCTGTTTGTTTATGCCGATTTTGAAGCCATGCAGAATGCGGAAGGCGTGTTTGTAGCCAATTTGTTGTGTTATTCGTCCAGCGAAGAAACCACCATTCATGTGTTGGACGGGGAGGACTGTGCCCTCCAATTTTTGCACGATTTGGATGATCTCACGGACCACCTGGACAACGAGAGTGAACGGGAGATTCTCGTGGTGTTTCACAATTTGAAAGGCTTTGACGGTATGTTTATTCTCCATGAACTGTACCAGCAACAACGCGAGGTGGTGGATCAACTGACGGTGGGCGCCAAAGTGTTGTCCTTCAAGAGCGGACCCCTCAAATTCATTGACTCGTTGTGTTTCTTGCCCATGCCACTCGCCTCGTTTCCCAGCACCTTCAATTTGACCGAATTAAAGAAGGGCTTCTTTCCGCATTTGTTTAATACCCCGGATCATCAACAGTACGTGGGCCGCATCCCCGATTTGGAATTTTACGATCCTGAGGGTATGATGGCCAAAAAGAAAGACGAACTGACGCGTTGGCATGCGGATCAAGTCCGTCGCCATGTGCGTTTTGATTTCCAGCAAGAAATGATTGACTATTGCAAATCGGATGTGGCTCTGTTGAAAGCGGGGTGTGAAGCTTTTCAGCAAGAATTTGAGCGGCAGGCTGGCTTCAATCCCATGGCCAAATGCATCACGATTGCCAGTGCCTGCAATCTGTATTGGCGCAAGCACCATTTGACCCCCGACACCATCGCTGTCGAACCGCTCGGGGGGTGGCGAGGCGCCCAAGTCAATCAATCCCTCAAGGCCCTGCAATGGTTGTACTATCAAGAACATCAAATTCCCAAAGAGGGGGCCAGTGCCGATCGCATTCGACACGTCCAGAACGGGGGTGAACAGTCGGTCCGAACCCTCGCCAACAGCTATTTTGTCGATGGGTACGATCCTCTGACCCGCACCGTCTACGAGTTCCACGGATGTCTCTACCATGGCTGTCCCCGCTGTTATCCCAGCCGATACGCCAAACATTATGCGGTGCCAGATCGAAGCGTGGAAGAACTGTATCAGGCCACGCTCTCCAAACGCATGGCTCTGGTCCGAGCAGGCTACACAGTGATTGAAATGTGGGAGTGTGAATGGGACCGACTGGTTGATGACGAGCCCGCTGTCTCTCAGTTTCTGGCTTCCTTTGATCTGGTGGCTCCCCTGGAACCCCGTGACGCCTTTTTTGGGGGTCGTACTGGCGCCGTGGCCCTGCATGCCGTGGCTGAAGAGGGGGAGGAGATACGCTATGTGGATGTCACGTCCCTGTACCCGTGGGTGAACAAGAACTGCCCTTACCCCATTGGTCATCCCAAGATCATCACCCAACCCGCCGACCAGTCCCTGGAGTCTTATTTTGGTTTGGCGACTGTGGATATTCTGCCTCCGGCTGGTCTATTCCACCCCGTCTTGCCTGTACGCTGTGGCCAAAAGCTCACCTTTCCTCTCTGCCGTGCCTGTGTCCAGACAGAGCAGGCCCAACCCATGTTGACCCGAACCCAGTATTGCCCTCATTCGGATGCTGATCGCATGCTACGCGGGACCTGGTGCACGCCCGAATTGGTCAAAGCTGTGGAAAAAGGGTACACCCTCATCAAGATCCATGAAGTCTGGCATTTTCCCCCCGAGCAACGCCAAACGGGTCTTTTCGCCCCTTACGTCAACACCTGGCTAAAAATCAAACAAGAGTCCGCGGGGTGGCCAAGCTGGTGTCAGACCCTCGAGCAGAAACGAGAGTACATTCTTCGCTACCAGGAACGGGAGGGGATCCGATTGGACATTGCCAACATTGTCAAAAATCCCGGTCGCAAGGCTACCGCCAAATTGATGTTGAACAGTTTCTGGGGCAAGTTTGGCGAGCGGATGAACAAACCCACCACCGTCACTGTCAAGGACCCCGCCCATTTGTTCAATCTCATCTCCGATGCGGCTCTCGATCTCAGTACGCTCCGTCTCTGTACCGACGACATCTTGGAGGCTGTCTACACCAGTGTCCAAGACAATGCCGTCAAAGGCACCAAGACCAATATCTTTGTGGCGGCTTTCACCACGTGTCATGCTCGACTCAAGCTCTACGAGTCCCTGGACATCCTTATACAGCAAGTCCTTTACTACGATACGGACAGTGTGATTCACCGATGGCGTCCCGGTCAACCCTCCATCACCACAGGGGATTTTCTGGGGGACATGACGGATGAATTGGACGGGGATGTCATCACCGAGTTTGTTTCGGGGGGCGCCAAGAATTATGGGTACACGACTCGCGCAGGCAAAGTAGTGTGCAAGGTCCGCGGTTTCACGCTGAATGTTCGGGGGTCAGCCATTCTTAATTTTCACACCATGAAAGAGAACATTCTCTCGGAATTAGACTCGCCTCAGGACTCTCGCCG
>CALNXI010005616.1:0-11586 GCA_942486025.1 Porites evermanni | reverse complement strand
GGAAGGAGTTGCAAATGCTAAGGATACTAAACCACCAAAACTGGATTCTAATTCTGTTTCTAAATCTGATATGGACAGCAAAATGGAAAAAGACATCTTGTCAACGTCTGGTGCTAAAATGACTGCAACTGGTTGGGGTGATGTACCCACAACCAGTACATCTAGCTGGGGAGCTTCCGGTGTGGATATTACTGGTACATCTTGTTGGGACAGTATGGCGCAAAAATCTGATTCGTCTTCTAGTAACAGCAAAGTTTCACAGTGGTTAGAAACCACAGGAGTTTCGTTTACTGAATTAGAATGGGGACAAGAAAGTATGGAACATGAAGAAGGATCTGAGGGTTCATTAGATGGGTGGACAACTGCTTCTTCTAAAAGAAATAGGGTGAGAACTCAAGACTATCTTTTGCTTTATTTTGTTCTTACATGTGACTACAGAAGATAAATAGGGTCGGAAGTAACTTGAAAAGCACACAATACTGACCACTAGTTGAGTCTACTTGGGTTGTATGACCAATCAGTAGGGAGCTCAAGCAAAGAACTTTTTGAGCCACAAAGGTCAACCAGAAGTTAGGCAGGGTGCCAAGAAAGTCAGTTTTATAGCTTGCCATTTGGGCCAGCTGTAGCTGGCATGTACTAGCCCAAAAGTCATTTCAACTAACCCCCTCCTCCCTTCAAAAAATAATTGATGGCAATGATTACAATTCTTCTATAAGTTGAATTTTCCAAAAAACTTCACTTCCCCATCGTGCAGGATTCACTAGCCCAAGAGCAAAATCCACTAGCCCTAGGCTATCGAACACCACTTTCTTTGCACTCTGGTTAGGCCGTTTGCCTTTTAATATGCCTTGACACTACCAAATTGCCTGAAAATGTGGGTATAATCATTGTTCAAGAATGCAAGAAGGCCATTTCCAGTTGACATGAAATAGTATCACTCAAACACGTCTCTGCTTGAGCTCGCTAGTGACGCCTTTGCACCCACAAATTGGAGCTCAATCATGGCTTGATTAACAGACATTACGACTTACAGCTATGGGCTCTGAGTTGATGTAAGTCATAATAAGGTCCGACAATTATTGTTTACAAGTCATTATCAGCATCAATGACAGTGGGGTGTTCTGTTACTATACATAAACCAACTGCCTCGCTTAAGTGGAAGGTGGGTGCCTGGGATATCCAGGGGCTTCCATTGTGGCTAGCCAGCCACTAGATAGAATACTGCCCCCATGGCTCGCAAATCCCTGCAACCCAGCGATTAGCCCTCATTCCAGGCACCCGTCACACTGATGAAACAGTGGAAGGAAGAAAAATAAGGGATGGGAGGGGGGGGGGGGTTAGATGCTTAATGAACCACTCTACAGACCACTGCACAAATGCTCAGTGGTATTGATGGTGCAAAAACCTTGTGTTTATTGAGGGAACGCAGTGCCCCCATCGGTGTTCTCTTGACAAATTTTCGTATTAGCTCTCTTTGCTAGATGTGAGGCACAAGGTGTTGGCATGACATTCTCCCTCAAAATGCACAAGCATCACAGGTCATTTTAGTTGCTCACCATTTTCACACTCTATAAACCTTCTTTCTAACATGTTCTCGACCATTGAAAGAATACGGCTATTATGCAGTCTAGATGACATAGTCGTGGAGAGCAGATATTTTGCCAGTTTCAGTAATCACTTGTTGCTTTTAGGCTCCTAAACCTGCTAATGATTCAAATGCATGGATGAACAGGTCTCTTAAACAACTACTAGACATGGGCTTCAAGGTAAGACAATGTTCACTGAGTTCCTGCTGTGACTTTTGTAAGTGGTCCAGAACTAGCTATGGCTGCTTAGAATAAAGAAGTGTACTGTTAGTTGTCTTGTATTAGCAATACCATAGATACGGTTAACCTGTATACTTTCAGAGCTATGCATCCCCCACTCCTCACTTTACTATCACCAAACACTGTTAAAACTAGCATGAAATGTCTGTTTTACAAAGGTGTCTTGTACACAGTCAAAGAAAGGGGCTAAACATGAAATTAAAGTAGCACTATAAATAATTGATGGCACTCAGGTCAAGCCAATAGAACTAACTGTAGCATACATACTCTGTTTTTGTCTGGCAAATGCACATTAAAGCGAGGGGATAGGGCTATTAGATTAGTTCGCTTTCTGTAAGAATGAGTTAGCTTGTTACACTGCTACCACTGCACCATCCTTTGAAACGTATGGTAGTCTGATCTGTATGGCTAATTGTTATGTTTTAATACTGTCATGTTCAGCAAGTGGATGCAGAAAAGGCCCTCAAGGCTAATCATATGAATATTGAAAGCGCAATAGGTAAGTGAAGTCATGTGTTTTTTCATGTGTGAGACATTACCACTGTAAATGTTGAAGAGGTGTCATTTCTTTTTTCCTTTTGGTGAGTTTTAGTGTATTGGGCGAGTACCCTGTTGCAGTCCAGTTGTACCGTAATAACTTGCTAGATTTAAGGAAGGATAAATTGTGTTCTTGTTTACACTTTCTTCAAAAGGCTTTGGAAGCCTTTAGTTCTTCTTTAGCTATCATGAGAGGCACTCTATAAGCCAAGTGACGGAAATGTGGCTTTTTGCGCAAAGCACGAGACAAGTGCCCAGTTTGCCTCACTTGGTTCAAAGCACCTGTCATGCAGGCTAGGTCTTCTTAGACTTAAAGTTAGACTTCATCACGTGTAATCAAAGACCAAGTAGCTGATTATCTGTTGATGTGTTTGTAGGGTACTTGCTGGCTATGAACATCAATGAAAACACAGAACAGTTATCTGGAGTCCCTGCGGAACCTGATCCAGCGGAAGCAGCAAGAATCCAACAGCAACAGCAGCAGAGTCAGAGCAAACTTAACCGGAAACAACGTAGAAAGCTTCAACAACAGCAGCAAGCTGAGCAACAAAGTCTTGCAGCTAATAAACCTGATCTAAAACAGACGCCATCTGAACTCTTAGCTTCTAATTCAGTGACTCAAACAAATGAAACACTTGTTAAACCTAGTACTGAGCCACAGAGTAAAGCGCAGGACACTGTGGTATCGAGAACTGAAGACACACAGGGTGATTCAAACAGTAAACTCGCTGCCCCAACAACAAAAAGTGATAAACCTGCTCAGTCTGGAACAGGGGCATCAAAGCCAGTTAATGGACAAGCACAGTTGCCAGGTAACGGGAAAAGAGCAGGCCCACCATTAATACCTCCTGCGCCTGGCCCAGGAGTACAGGGACCTTTAAGGCCTCCTCTGGCCCATCCACTACTTCACCCTCAGCTTGTTCAACAGCTTCATCTGCAGCAGCAGTTACGGATGGCCCAGGGAGGGCTGCTTCAACCTCCGGTCACTCCACAACAGTTTGCTATGCTGCAACAAATTGCTCAGCTTCAGCTTGTGCAGCAGAGACTAGCTGCACAATCTGTTGCTCAGCAACACTTGGGACAAAAACAGCAGGTGGTGCCTCAACAGCAGCTCTATCAACAACAGCAGCAGATTGCGCTCATGATTGCTCAGATGCAGCAAGTCTTACAGCAACAGCCTGGTTTGGCTGGCCGGCTCCCTGCACTACAGTTTTCGGCAGTGCCTCAGCAGCAGTCTATAACTCAACAACAGCAACAGCCTTCCCCAACTAATCAGCAGAAAGGTAACAAACCTGTAACAAATGACAAGCCACCTAGCGAGTCTTCACAGACTAAAACTACTGAAACTGTTAAATCTCAATCAAAGGAATCTCTTAATGTCACCCCTGTAACAGCGGAGGAACAGCCAAAACAGCCTTCTCCCGTCACACAATCTCGACTTACCCAATGGAAGCAGCCAGTACTGCAGGATTCTGCTCCAGTCACTCAACCATCAGTCTCCAGCAGTACACCGACATCAGTGGACTCGAAACCTCCAACAGACTCCAGCTCTACACTGTCTCCTTCCGTACTATCCAGTGTTGTTTCCGCACCCACAATTTCAACTAGTGACACAGCTGATCATTCAGCACCCAACAGCAACAATGTATCGCCACGCACAAGAATTTCCGATCCAGTTTCCAGTAGGTGGGGTGTTGATGCAGGCCCTAAGCTGTCAGCAGATCCGCCGGAGTTCAAACCTGGTGTGCCATGGCGCCCTGCGCCTAAAAACGACAAAAGGGAGGATGGAAGAGAAGGCCTTCCTGTCGCCACTGTGGAGGCCTCGGGTCGCTCGTCTTCCACTAGTAGTGATTCTCAATCAGATAGCTGGCCGACTCCAGGAACTCAAACTATCAGTGCTCCAAGCAGTGTTTCTCCTACAAGTAGTGTAAAGACTGCTAATGAAGTGAACACTACAGCTAATTCCACCTTTCCGTCTATGTCAATCAACAGCAACACATTTGAGTCTAGCCAAGTTGACTTCGGTCTCAATTCAACATCCTGGCAGGCGGCAGACAACAAAACCCCACTGCCACCCCCTCAAGGGGCAAATAAACAAGGGTCGAGTGTGGCATCCTTGTTACGACCACCCCCTGGGCTGGGAAATGACGCTGCCCTTCCTGAGTCACCTCTCTTTGATGAAGAACCCCCTCCTTGGCTAAAGACTTTAATAGACTCTGGCTTTGGCGACAAAGCCCAGCCGGAATTTCAGTTTAGTCGTTTTGGCTTTGCCAATAACTCTGCGCCGTGGAGTCCTCGAGATGCAGTTTCACAACCGTTTAGTCCGCTGACACCTAACCCACAACCTTGGGCTGCTGTTGGAGGGCCAGCCCCTCCGTCATCTGCAGGATCAGCCATTTCCATGCCAAACATTGACAATGTCAGAAGTGGAAGCACAGACTCTCCTGCAGAGCCACCAAACCTGCAGAACTCTGGCATGATTTGGTCCACCAATCAACCCATTCCAAGTGCGGAGGAAAAGCTTTCAGGCAGCCGGCCCTTGACACAATTACCTCCTGTTTCCGCAGCGAGTGGTGTAGCTCCTTCTAGAAGCACAGCTAATTCCATGTCCACGTGGTTGGTGCTTCGAAACCTCTCACCAAGGGTAAGTTGTAAATCGCAATCTTAGATTCTACGCTCACTTTCATGGGCCCTTTTAAAAGATGTGTAACACTCATAGCAAGTGCAAGATCTTGAAACTTTGCACATATTTTAGAATGGCCGTTGAGACGTGTAATCCATCTTCAAAATCCATCAAAATTGACGGATGAACAGATGGATAAAGTCAGGCGGATTGTTCATCAAAAATTAAAACGGTTCCATTTTCAAATTAAGTCATATCTGTCTGGCGCGAATTATCCGTCGAAAACCCGTCTCTAGTGTGAAAATGGCCCTCGTAGGAATTATATATCTTTTGTAGACGAGCGATGCTATTTGACGGTTGATACCATCATTAGTAACCGAGCGCAAATTCAATGTAGATGTAAAATATGCTCTGGACTAAGTTACAGGAAGGCAAAACATACACTTTGATTCAAGGTTGTCTATTCTTTTCTTTTAAGGGAAAGTTCATTTAATATGACAAGGGGGGGGGGATGAAGATATTGAAACTCGAAGCTTGAAATTTTAGCAGCCCCCCTCGCTAGCGGTTCAATTTTTTAGGAGCCCCCTCCTTGGTAGTCGAAAAANTTGTTACGACCACCTCCTGGGCTGGGAAATGACGCTGCCCTTCCTGAGTCACCTCTCTTTGATGAAGAGCCACCTCCTTGGCTGAAAACTTTAATAGACTCTGGCTTTGGCGACAAAGCCCAGCCGGAATTTCAGTTTAGTCGTTTTGGCTTTGCCAATAACTCTGCGCCGTGGAGTCCTCGAGATGCAGTTTCACAACCGTTTAGTCCACTGACACCTAACCCACAGCCTTGGGCTGCTGTTGGAGGGCCAGCCCCCCCGTCATCTGCAGGGTCAGCCATGTCCATGCCAAACATTGACAATGTCAGAAGTGGAAGCACAGACTCTCCTGCAGAGCCACCAAACCTGCAGAACTCTGGCATGATTTGGTCCACCAATCAACCTATTCCGAGTGCGGAGGAAAAGCTTTCAGGCAGCCGGCCCTTGACACAACTACCTCCGGTTTCCGCAGCGAGTGGTGTAGCTCCTTCCAGAAGCACAGCTAATTCCATGTCCACGTGGTTGGTGCTTCGAAACCTCTCACCAAGGGTAAGTTGTAAATCGCAATCTTGGATTCTACGCTCACTGTCTGGGGCCCTTTTAAAAGATGTGTAACACTCATAGCAAGTGCAAGATCTTGAAACTTTGCACATGTGTCTGTTTAGAATGGCCGTTGAGACGTATAATCCATCTTCAAAATCCGTCAAAATTGACGGATGATCAGATGGATGAAGTCAGGCGGATTGTTCATCAAAAATTAAAACCGTTCCATTTTCAAATTAAGTCGTATTATCTGTCTGGCGCGAATTATCTCTCGGAAACCCGTGTCTGGTGTGAAAATGGCCAACGTAGGAATGGCCAACGTACGATATCCTTTGTAGACAAGCGATGCTATTTTAACGGTTGATACCATCATTAGTAACCGAGCGCAAATTCAATGTAGATGTAAAATATGCTCTGGACTAAGTTACAGCAAGGCAAAACATACACTTTGATTCAAGGTTGTCTATTCTTTTCTTTTAAGTGTCTTAAAATTGACATTGCTTGTTGATGAAGAGAAAAATTACACCATACGATTGGACATCGCTGTTGTAACGAAACAATGGGGGAATTGATAACTAAAAAATACGGAAACGTTGCTCAACTCGAGTGTCTACTGCTTTAAGAAATCGACGAGGAACCCTGGAAAACGTAGATGACTTGAAGCAAATCAGATTAGCATCAAGAGGGATTTTGAGTCGTGGTGCTATTTTCTAAACTAATTGAGCTTTTTGTTTGTTTTAGATGGATCCTAAATCTTTGCGCCCCCTGTGCGAGAGACATGGTCCCCTGCTGACATTCCAGCTTAACCTGCGCCATGGTAACAGCCTGATTCGCTATGGCAGTATGGACGAGGCAGCCAAGGCAAGGGCAGCACTTAATGGTTTGATGCTGAACGGCAATCAGGTGGTGGCTGACTTTGCTACTGATGGTGATATCGGCAGCTTCTTTGAACAGACCATGGATTGGAGCTCCAACCCGTTCCCGAGCAACACATACGGTAACCAGTGGTCTTTTCAGAACATGCTTGGTCCTGGAACAGCCAGTGAAGGCATTCAGAACGTGTCAAGTGAACAAACAGCCCCTAAAATCACTAACCCTGCCCCTGGCATGCAGTGGGGTGCAGCAGTTGGACCCATGCCTCCGCAGGCCGTACTTGGTGGTGAACAATCGAAAGTCACTGCGCCCATCGGTCAGTGGGGTAGCGTACCACAAGGAAGCGAGCAACCTGGTCCCAAGGCTAGCAACACACATCCTACTATCTCTTGGGGAAATAACCAAGGAACCGCTCCAGTGCCTTCTTTTTTGTGGAGTTCCGGTCCCTCGCAGCAAATCCTTGGGGGAAATTTTTCCCAACCTCCCAGCATGTGGTCGTTTCCAGCGGGAATCCCGCGGGATGTGGAGCCCCAGTCGGGTTCGGGTGACGGTCTTGTTAGCCCTTCCATGACAACATTTCTTCCACCCGGACTTCTAAACGGAGGAAGCGACTCAATGTGAACATTTAACAACGATAATGAACTAGAAATCATTAGTAGCGTCATCGTAACTTAGTTTTACCGCTTTTTTGTGTATTTGTTTTGTGTCTTCGTACTAAGTGTGAGTTGGCCCTGAAAACGGGTCCTACGTGTTTCTACCAGTGTTTTAAGTATTGATTAAATCTTCTCAAGATAAAAAACCATGTGTTTCCATAGTTGTTTCATGCACTGTATGAGATTCCAAGCTGAATTTGTGGTCAGTTAAGCGATTTTTGGCAGCGCGAGAACACAAGTCCCAAACTTACCCAGTAATAACTTCAGTTTACGCTGTCGTGGTAATCTTAAGTGCAACGTTTGATTTCTTAATCCATGGCCTAGACGATTGTGCAAAACTTTGGAAATAATGACAGCGTTGATTAGGTAAACAGCCTGTACGTTTGGTGAAAGGGGACTGAAAATCGCGAGGAGACGGAGAGAGAATGGATTGAAGAGGGGAAGTCCATAAGTAGCCCTCGCTCAACTCGATTTTTCTTTTATCCCCACCAGGGAGCATGGATCCAAGCTAAGGTAAATTGGCAAAAGGATTCTCAATATGACGTTGCGATCGCTAGCTCTTGGTTTCTTACCTTGAAAATGGGGATTTTCAAAACAGCATTTTGTATGGACATTCCCTGCTAGCAGAGGTCTCTCACGGCAACAAAAAAGTGATAGGTAAGAGACAGATCTCTGTTGGCCTCCGGTGTGTTTTCTATCACGTATGCACTGGCGTTTCCTTAGCAACCAGTTACGTTTTAGTAACGTGCGACACAACTTAAAAAACCGGTTTGGGCGATAACTGGGGGCTCAGAAATTTCCAGCGAGCAGTCTCAACAGGGCACTTACATTCCACATTAAACGAAACCGGTTTTGAAAACTGGTAATGTTCGGCCACGAATGTGGTCGTAGGCTACATGAAAGAACGCGTCGGAGGCCGCCATAGGTCTGTCTCTTTCTTATCCTTCTTCTCTTTCCGGGAGAGACCTCTCCTAGCTGCGATGTATGGACATAGCTTGTCTTTGAATCGCCGCACACGAGCCATACGGCCCACACGTCCGGCGGTTCTCCGGCTTGAATCGCCACAATATCCCTCTCCGAATGGGATAAACGTTCTACGAAGGGTTACCTACAGAAGTTTGTCGCCATTAGCCATTTAGACTTCTGTTTCTCGATAATCCTGGTAACTTTTCGGGCCAGAAATCGAATACTTAAATCAAAATCTAGGGAAAACAAGCGGGACCAGTGCATTTTGTTTTGCACTGAGAGTTTAAAAATAAAATCTACGAATCTATTAAAATCTCGACCGATCTGACATAAAAACAACAACAGCTTCCGTTTCCGTTAATTATCGGGACTTTCGAGAAACGTCTTTCTGGCCTCAGTTGTTCAGAAGGTGGACAGCGCTATCCAAGCCAACGGATAAATCTCAATCCAGTGAAAAACGCAATTGGCTCATGATTGAAGAGCGATTTGTGCAGTGGATAAGTGCAGTGGATAGCGTTATCAACTTTTTGAAAGCCTCTGTTTTAAAGCGAGGCTAAGTCCGAAGCCATTGACGAGAAAATCATTTTTTTTATTTTCATGCAATTAAAACACATTTTCACAAGAAAGGTTTTTCCCTTAACCTCGTTTTCAAAGTGAGAACTTTTGGAACTCGGAAATGGCCCACTGGAGCAACGGTTCTTGTCTAAAAGGTAGTTTCTGGTTCAAACCAGTTGCTGGCCGCCACGCCTCTACTGACAACTTTGTTAGTATTCATGAATCGGATTACTGAAATATTCCGACTGTGCAACTATTTGGGCAGGAATTTAAACCGCTTAGCAAGGACACTTACTGAAATACTCAATGTAATAGCTCCGGAAAGCCTACCTTTTTCAAGGATCTGTGTAGGAGAAGAAAACGTTGCCTTGTCTCTTTTTGTGTGTGTTTTGTTGTTGTTATTTTTCTTTTCTCGCTTTGATGCTTATAACGCATTGTGCTTTATTGAATCAAAAATTAACAGCGCGTGGAATTTAAAAACCATGATAATTAAATTACGTATTTTCCTTGGCACTCGTGTTTTCGCCCGGACTTCTTCGATCACCCTTCAACCTTCAATTTTACGTGCAAGAATTACCACTTCAAGAGCTGAACTGCATAGAGGTAAACTAGATACTGTAGGGTTTACTGTAGTGTCATGACAGAAGCAGAATTTCTGCAGAATTGTAATAGAGCGCTTTCACGGAGAGATGGAAGGTCCGTCCACTCCACACTGCTGAAGCGATAGATTTCTGTTTCTTGGACTTTGTTTTCTCTGTTCTTGTGGAAAGTGTTTTCGAAAGCCTTTCCTTCTAATGTGGACGCAAAGCCCAAACACAAAATTTATATTTAAATCAAGCATAAATTGCATCATAGAAGACGGGGTCTTCGGAATCTCCTTTCTTTGTCGATGCCTGAATCCACCATTATTCAATGGCTGACTCATTCCTGGTCGGATGATACCCTGGAGTCACGAGCGCGTGCTATATCTTTATAAAAGAGGGATTTAGATCCCCGAACTGCAATTCAGTTAATAAAAACTGTCCAAACTAATTCTAACTGATGAACGTAAACAGAAAACCACTAATTTTCGTGTTGATATAAAGATTCGTTGGTTATTTGCCGTAAATGTGATTCTAAATTAAATCTATCAAAAAAGTTGTCGAGAAAGTCTAATAAGAGACAGAAACCAGTTGAATATACACAGAAATGTCATTTCAATATTACGTTACTAATTTCATCCAATCTATTGATAGTGTAACAACTCAGATCAACTGTCATTTTCAGCCCCACTAACTCCCCCGCCCCGCCCCCCCGATAAAAGCACCCAAAGAAGTACATTTTCCGGACTGTATCGGTTTTGAAAGATGGCATGTTAAGGGAGTAACCCCCCCCCCCCCCCAACTGGGGGCACTCTTTTATTCGGACTGTACGGGAACGTGTGGTATTGGACAGGGTATTCTTGTTTGCCCTCTTTTCTAAAAACCGGTCTTTGTCCAGTTACCCTTTTCTGTGGCCAAACAAGGGGAACTGTGAATGATTATTCAGTATTCATTAAAATATTCCTTCGTCTCTGATTGGCCAAAATCGCTTTGCTAAGTCTATATCACCAGCTAGCGTTGACAGAATTTGGAAGATGTACGATTGGCATCAATCGTGTTGTGTCAAATTGCATTATGGGACTGTTATATGGGGATGATTTGTTTCATTGGCGGGAAAATAGGTCAAAATTCGAACGATCTGATAGTGCAACACGATACAACACCGAGTCACTCTCAAGAGCAAACTCAAAATGGATGATAGTCCTTTTTTCGTATTTTTTGTATAAAAAAACTACCGCTGATTGCGTTAAATACAAACACTGAAGGCGCAATGATACAGGGTTAGCCTTGACCAAAAGTAAGCCGGCAAAAAGGTGTCGAAAATTTAAAAATAAATAAAAGGTAGAGTTGTACACAGGTCTTCTTCTCCCTGGAATGTGAGAATAAACTTTAACAAATCGAGGCAACCCTTAAAAAAAGTCTTCACTGCTTTTATTTCGCGGTCAGGGCGAACTCGTAATTAGGGCCCGTTTCTCGCAAGACACCGTAACTTTTCGGTCCCTAAAGCAAACCTTTAAATGAAAACCTTTTGAATAGTTCCACAGTTCCTCGCTCACAAACCACTCAATTTTGCTATGATAACTGATAGTTTCAAGATTATTGAAATTTTAAGCAAACACGGCAAACATAAACAGCTTTCTGGGACTTTCGAGAAACAGCCCCCCCCCCCCCCCCCCCCCCCCCTCTTCCCTCTAATCCCCCCACCCAACAAAAAAAAACGCCAACTCAAAACTATCACAAACATTTTTTTTTTAAAAAAAAACACTTTTTTCTCTTATTTTATCATCTATAAGAAAATTTTTATTTTATTTTTTTTTTTATTTTAAACAACCAAAAAAAATCTAT
>CALNXI010005612.1:0-11620 GCA_942486025.1 Porites evermanni | reverse complement strand
GTCCAAAAAATATCCCTTCCGGGTGCAAAAAAAAAAAAAAAAATCAGGGAAAGGAGGGTGGAAAATTACCGCCACCAGCGACAAAAGATAGTGGCAAATGCAATTAGTTGATGAAGATGTTTCTGCTTTTTTACTGGCACTGAAGAAAGAGACGAGCCTACAAACAACTACACAGTCATGCCATGCATAAATATTTTATTCCTTTTATTCTTCTTCATGATTTTTTAAGCCACATCAAGAGATACATCGTGTACATTTTTCTATCTAAGATATTGCCGTTTTCCGTTAGTTTTCGAGGTCACGAAAAATTTAAGAAATAACGAAGAAAATGCTTAGATAATACAGCCCAAATAAGCTGCGAGGAGATAGTGAAAATAAATGAAGATTTTTTCTTTAAATAAAAATAGCAACGCTTGAAGCGTAGCAAAGCTGTTGTGGATTTCTCTTCTTATGTGGGTTTAAAAATACGGATAATATATATTTAATACTAGATATGACATAGGCGCGGCATATTACATACTGGAGATATGAAGCAAATTTGTGGGTCCCCGCGCGAGTTTATAACGTTGAGAGTGGCTCAATTCTTGCTAAAAATAGCGCACTGAGCCATGGAACCGCGTGGACTCGGCGCTTGCGATTTCTACTCCGATTATGGCTCCAGTACAAATCAGTAAAAAACAAACAGTTGTGGGTAATACGTATTTTAAAGTCTTTTTTTTATCATTGCCAATTTTAAATCTTATAAGTAACAGTATTATTGTGCTAAGCCTCATGTGCTGGAAAAGCCATATGGTTAAATTACAGAATTAAACTGTTACTTCCTTGGACAAGGCCTACGGCAGGCATAACCGTCTTTTAGTCCTAACGGTTAATATAGGAGCCGGTGACCAAGCTCCTAATGCCTAAAATGTTTGTTACAGATAAATGTCCAAGTTTGCACGCAGTAGCAAAAATTACGAAAAATTGGAGAAATCGCAGTTTTTGCGAAAATCACTAAATTCAAGTGGTAAAGGAGTTACAAGGGTGTCCAGCAAAAACTGTGATTTCTGCAATTTCTGAGATTTCTCCAAAAATTGCGAATAATTGGAGAAATTGCAGTTTTGGCTAAAATTAATTAAGTCAAGTGTTACAGGAGGTACAAGGGTGTCCAGCAAAAACTGCGATTTCTTCAAAAATTGCGAAAAATTGGAGAAATCGCAGTTTTTGCTAAAATCATAACAAGCTAGAGGGTCGATTTTAATGCGAAAGCGCCGTTGAACGGCGCATTCATGGAATATTTGTGGGAATTATAATTAGGTAAGCTGTCAACTCCTATTGTTTTGGACTAAGGGCCTTTTTACATGGAGGTGGGGGACCCCAGGAAGGTGAGGTAACCCGCTTAGCTGGGTAACCCGCCTGTCCATACAATCTCTCATTTTAATGTGATCACGTTTACATGTTCGGTGGGGTAACCCGCCACATGTTACCTCACCTACCTGGGGTCCCCCACCTTCATGCAAACAGGCCCTAAGGCTCAAGTTTACAAAGAGACCCTGAAACATGTTCATCAGCTGTCGACACTTTCAATTTTAATTAGATTTCTTTCATCCCTCTCTTTAATTCTAAGCGTTAACAAGGTGAGATTAATAATCCTTGGGCGACTTCTGTCACGTTGGCAGCATAAGCATAATCGACAATAAGTATTATGCAATGATTTCGTCTGACTGTCGAAAACCGGAGAAATGTAACAAAATTTCAAAAAGCGCTCAGTTTCCTTGCAGAATTGTGTGAATATCATCACACATATATCTATAAACTAGTTAAGTCAACAACTTCGCTGGTTATGCACATAATTTCTGTAGCAAATGCGTTAAAAAATATATCACATATTTACATAAGTTACACAGTTCCAAAAAAGTACAAAAGAAGGATGCGCGAGAAATTTCCCTCCTTGCACAGGGGAAGTTATCAGGCTAACCTATCAAAAATGGCCGAACTAGACGGCGAAAGAAATTTCTTTCAAGGCTTAATTTTAATCGAGTAACCCATTTTCGACGTTCATTAAGTTTCCGCAATGATTTGAAAGGTGGTTTCTCCTTGTTTTGAAGAAAGTAGATTTTTGCTTTGATCATGATGAGGCTTGTGCAAGAAAAAAAGGTGCCCGTTTGACCACCTCAATAAGAAAGAGTTCAACTGATCGAATTCCGGAATAATGACACGCAGAAATTTGAAAAAATCTCTTCGACCGAAAATTATGCACCACTTAGATGAAACATTGGTCTCAAGTATAAATTCTCAACACATTCTGGATTGTAAATGAAAGCCAATGATTAGTGATTTTCAGCGTTTTTTCAGTAAGTCTTATTCCAATTGATGTATTAAAAAAGATTGAAAGACATCGGACAACTTATTCCTGAACACGGTCAATCGAGCGCACAGTAAAATCATTTATGATAATTTAATAACAATAATAATAATTATAATTATAATAATAACAATAATAATACTTATAGAGGGAGCCCAGCTCGCCAAGATGGTTTTCGGTGGGGTCCTCATGTCTATTAGTCAGGATGGTGAAAAAGTCGACCAGTTTAGGACGTTTTCCTGGGATTGACCTCTGGCATTTCTTAGCCACTTCCATCAGGACTGGTGGAATTTCTAGCTTAGCATCTTTAAATAAACGAGTGACCAGATAGCCAAACGAAAACACGTCGCTAGCGATGGACTGCCTTTCACCGCGGTGTATTTCCGGTGCGATGAGCGGAAATTTGTTCATCCATTTCTTAGTGTTGGGTTTACGTAACCTGGCTTTAACAATCTTGCAGCTTTTTCCAAATCGATAATTAAGGGCTTGTTTTCCGATCCGTCAATGACAACATTATTGCTCTTCAGATCGTTGTGCAAGAAACCTCTTTCATGGCTGAACATTAGTATTTCGCATGTTTGCTTTAAGATATTTGCGCACATGGCAACATCTTGAATAACTTTTTCCGAAGCGGCCTTAAAAAGTGTTACACTTTCACTACGCAAAGAGTGGAACTGGAGAACCAGATAAAATGGTGCCTGATCGGTGCAAACAACGAACAGAAGAGGGATTCCCCAGTGGTCTCCAATTCCAGTGATTGCCGATGCTTCTCGCCACATTTCCTCTCTTAGTCTTCTTTGTGGATTCAATTACAGTCGACTCCCGATAACTCGAACCCTCGCTACCTCGAACCAAAATCGATTTCCCCTAGATTTCCCTCATACATTTACTGTACTTTTACCCTCGGTAACTCGAACCCTCGATAACTCGAACTCCCGCTAACTCGAACCAATTTTCGTTTCCCCTCAGGTCATTTTCTGTATAATTTTACCCTCGATAACTCGAACCATGTTTTGAGCCCTTAAAAAGTTGGGAAAAAAGCCGTCTACTGGCGTTCGAAACATTGAATTTTGGATTTCCTATTAACGTGTTGTAGGAGTATAGTTTACTAATGGAGGCTGATGTTGATTGTCACTGGCATGTCACTGGCTAACGTGAAGCAGCTTTACCTCTCAAAACAGTAAAACGCTGTGTTTTGTTACGTTACGTTCTGATTTATAATCTAGAAGTATCTTTTAATTTTCACTTGACATTTCTACAATGAAATGTGATTAAAATGTTCACTGTGCAGTAAAAACTGTTTTTTACCTTACTCTCGGTTATTTTCTTCGAGCACCCGATAACTCGAACTTTTTTCGATTTCCCTCGAAGGTTCGAGTTATCGGAAGTCGACTGTATTTTCATTTCTTTAGCAACAACGAGGGTATTCATTGCGGTATAGGGCGATGTAGCAGTTCCCGAAGGTTCCGTTTCCAATTTTTGGGCTTTTATCCACTTTCAGCAAACAACTATTGATCTCCTTAAACGCGAGAGCATTTGCGTTCTTGCCGATGCTATTTTTTCTGGAGCTAACTTCGATTTGTTTCCGTGAAATTTTTGCGGCCGGCACGTATTTCTCGTCGGTATGACCTTTCCGTTTTAACTTCGAATGTGATAAATTGACCATGACCTTGCCTCTGGAAAAAGTATTTGCCTCTGGAGATAGTTTGTTGGCCTCAATCCGTTTCTTGTTTGCTTGCAGTGGTTCTGCCACCTTCTCACTTTCTGATTCGCGAACCTTTTCATTCTCCCCTCCCTCTTCCGGCATCTTCTGTAGTTCTGGGCCCAGTTGTTCGAAGGTCGATTAGCGCTTAACCCGGAGTTAAATTTAACCCGGGTTTCTCTTTCTAGTGTTCAAAAGCATTTTCTCGGATAATTTTCTCTGTCAAATCTAGAGCTTTCAATCATCAACTTGTAGACTAAAAGAATTAAAACTGAAATGCTTTTTAAGCTTTCAAATCTGAATTCAAATCTCGCACTAACCCGGGGTTATCTTAACCCAGCTTTGAACAACTCGGCCCTGGTCCACGAGTCTTCTCATAATTCTTCTCCTCTAGAGGCAACTCCTCTCTTTCTGGTACACGAAAGTTCTCATTCTTCAATCCTTCCTCCCATTCTCTCCTCTGCCATGCCTTATTTTGCTTTCTTTTCTCTCTTTTTGAATGCGCTATTGAACGATACTTTCCATCCCTTACTCGGAATACTCGCTCTCCTTTTTTGCATAACTCCTCTCGCTCGTTTGAGTCCATGTTTTCATTCACGGGAAAAGACTTCCGTTTCGGAAGGTAGCACATGGTACGTGAGAATAGCCTCTAAATAAAACAGAATCCATTGTTTCAAGAACACCCGTACTTAACCCACATATCAAAAGTAAATTCCTTTTTCCTGTCCTCACACATTTCCCTCTTAAATGGTTAGGACAAGTTATTTTATATCAAGCGCTGTGTGATCACGTCCTTTATTCTCATAACCTATGTGATTGACAAGGAATGTTACTTGACAAATTTCTAGTTTGCTACAGGAAAATTGACGGCGAGATATTAACGAATCCGTCATAGCTGACAACGACATAGATCTGCGCTTTACGTTTTCACAGAAATGTTGTTTATGAACTGGAAAGTTTAAAATTTTTAGCGCAATTCAAAGGCAAGCGGAAGAAAACACACGGTGGAAGGTGATCGCGCCTTAAATGTGGTGTTTTTGGACAACGAGGAGAACGAGTCTTCAGTGCCCGACATTGGATTTCTTAACAGGAGATCGCAAGATTTTAAAATGGGATATTTATCGTGGCTGGCAGGGCTTACGGAGCAGATAAACGCTTTCCTTAATCCTCGTTTACGTGGTAAGTGGCGAATTTAAACGGCACAAAGCCTAATACCACCTAAGCATTTTGCATCGCTTTTAATTTAGATATACGCACTTGAATATTCCTAGTTAAAAGCCGCCTAAGGTACTACCCAATCATCTTTTAAGTTGTGCGTACAGTCTTTACCCTCAAACTTTGCTATTTTCTTAAGCATTTAGTTCCCAGTTTAGTAGCAAAGTACTTTGAGCGTCATTTAGCCGATTCTCTCAGTATCACGAGCGCGCGTTCCTCGAGTTTTGCTCATCACACACTGATCCCGGCTACGGGAGAAGAGCGTTGCGTGACGAAACAGAAGGACTGTGCGGGAATGAATGAAATCTTTATTTTACTTAGAATGTCAGATGATCTCAGAAAGCTTAAACTTACACTTCTCCTTTCAAAAAAATGTGCTGAAGACCCAACCGGTTTTGTCTACTTTCATTTTTAGGTGGTTGGGTGACTTTACAATTCCCACAAGTTCCTGAAAGGTAGTTGGGCACTTAGTTTGTCAAATGGGATGCAGGGCGCATAGCATAAGGCAGGTACCTCATAAGAAGCATCCATTTGACTGCCCATCAACAAGGCGAGTTTCCTATAAAGTGTATAGCCTCACTTCATTTACTGATGCATTATCCTGCGTAGCAAGCATTTGGAAACGCTTGCTACGCAGGCTACTGATGCATTGCATGAACAAACCCTCCTTAAACTAAATGATACGGCCTGGTACAGTGACCTACAGAAAGTGGAGAAAATATCTGACCTTAGCCCTCAGGAGGAGCTCCAGGCTGCCAAGAACCGTAGATTTTGGAGCACTATCAGATTAATGAGGAGTCGTCAGGGGATCTGTTAACCAAACGTCTAACAGCCAAAGCAAGTTTAGAGCTGGGTCCAAGACAAGGACGGACCACTAGGGAGGTAGAGGTAATCTGGTGGCCAGATCTATACTCCACCACAAGGAATGGAAAACTTTCAATAAGATTCTTCATTAAAAAAGTAACTGTTTGAAACTTCTTTTTATGAACTGTTTTTTTGCAGTCTATTCAATATTGATCAAACGTTCAGGCAATGGCTTTAAAGTGGACTTCACTTCCCTGAAATATCTGGGAAGTTGTTTCTCTTCCATTTTTTACCTGCAAAGAGTAGTGTTAATTGTCAAACTTCCTCGATTGACCTGTACATAGGTTAATTTTGGTTTTTTATTCTTCTCTGCGTCTTTGAAATGTAAGCTTGACATGGATATCATATTATTCACTAAAGTGTAAGTTGAAAAGAGCATAAAACATCAACCTTGGAAGACAATAGTATCTATGGGAAGGTGTAGTCATTGTTGAAAATAGAACATAAATTTTTTAAACCAAAACAATGCAACTTCTTCATGCAACTTTAGTAAAACCACAAAAACAAATTTTACCTTATATAGACACTAACTAAACAGACATGCTATTTAAATCTACTAAATNGTTTTTTTGCAGTCTATTCAATATTGATCAAACGTTCAGGCAATGGCTTTAAAGTGGACTTCACTTCCCTGAAATATCTGGGAAGTTGTTTCTCTTCCATTTTTTACCTGCAAAGAGTAGTGTTAATTGTCAAACTTCCTCGATTGACCTGTACATAGGTTAATTTTGGTTTTTTATTCTTCTCTGCGTCTTTGAAATGTAAGCTTGACATGGATATCATATTATTCACTAAAGTGTAAGTTGAAAAGAGCATAAAACATCAACCTTGGAAGACAATAGTATCTATGGGAAGGTGTAGTCATTGTTGAAAATAGAACATAAATTTTTTAAACCAAAACAATGCAACTTCTTCATGCAACTTTAGTAAAACCACAAAAACAAATTTTACCTTATATAGACACTAACTAAACAGACATGCTATTTAAATCTACTAAATATCGTTTTTACCTGTTAAAGGAAATTGAAAAGTCTGTATGAAATTTATCTGTATTTCAGCGATTTTGTGCTTAATTTGTAGCAATAATGTTAGTTAACAAATCAGTGGCTGCTTTTACCGGCAAAAAATCAGTTTGTGCTCAACAAAACAGCTTTTAAATCTGTTCAATCTTTGGTGAAAGTAGGGCATAAAGATTAAAATGATACAGCTTAATGAACACTTACTGGTCTACTCTGTGATTGGCTATTATCTTTTAATACATATGGTGGCTCCTAGAAGAGCCGTTTGTTTTTTGTCACCTGCAGTCAGTGCAATGTCAAACTCCCTGGTTTGACCTGCAGGATTTTATTTTTCCTTCGGTTCTTCAATGGAATTTTAGCTGGACATCAATGCCATGTCTTTTGCCTGAAAACGTAAACAAGAGCAAACAACATTACTTTTGAGACAATAACTTATGTGAGATGTTGTCCATGGTAAAATTGAAAAAAAAGTTAGAATTCAATCTCATTCTTCCTTTCATAAGCATCTTATTGAAAGCTTTGAGACAATTAATTCAGTGAAAACTGGGTTTCATCACCTCTGCAGTTTGGGCGTGCCGCTTGTAAACCTTAAGAAGGAGAGGAAACCCTTAAAATAATATTGTGGAAAGAGTTTCCATTCTTATAACAACTATCTTATTGAAAGCTTTGAAAAAATTAATTCAGTGAAAACTGGGTTCCATCACCTCTGCAGTTTGGGCGTGCCGCCTGTAAACCTTAAGAAGGAGAGGAAACCCTTACAATAATATTGTCAAAAGAGTTTCCATTCTAAAAACAACTATCTTATATAATAAGCAATAATATTATCAAAAGAGTTTTCATTCTTATAATAGACTACGAGTAGTCCCCCATTTTTCCTCAGGGATAGTAGAGCGAGCGAAACGCGAGCGGGCGTGAAAATCACCCCACGCGAGAAAAGGCGACACGCGGCGGGGAGAGAGAAAAATGAGGGACTACAGAAAAAGCCCAAGCTTTTGAACTAATGCGTTGCTGTCACAACGCAAAACTCTGATTGGCTCTTCCATGGAAATCTGTCAACATCTGTCAAAAACGCCCCAGCCGCTATCAACACTTGACATAATCACAATTTGCAGAACAAATAAGTAGAGCAGAACAAATAACAGCACATAACAAATAACTAGAGTTGCTCTTGTAGCAGCAACTAAGAAGAAAGCCAACCCAGCAACTGATGAGGTTCGCGTGGAGAACCGAAACCATGGTCGGTCTTGCCTGATCACAAAGTGGGAATAACAGAACAGTCGCAAGGCTGTTACAAATGTAAGCTTTTTCAAAAGTTATCAGCAAGGGAGGAACTACACACTCCAGTCCAAAGGCTCACATTATCTCCAGAAAAACAAGCGGTGGTTAAAATTCATGAGCAGTCATGACTGAGTCACATCGTAGTTCTCCATAGTTAATGTAGTTTTAGTTTAAGCTGCAATCCATTCTTCGAGATTTGGATATCACTATATATCCGTCTTGCCAAAAACGCTAACGAGCTGGGCCCAGCGTGACAAAACATTGCAGGAAACCGTTACATTCACGGCCAAAAAGAAAATCGCTTAAAATTATTGAGATCCAGGAGGCAATCGCCGGAGAAATTAAACAACCCAAAACCCTTGTTTAGCCGCATTGAAGAGCTTTACTTTTCAAAAGAGGTCAAAGAAAATGCTCCTGCATCAGAGGCAAATCATGCCGACCATAAACAATAACCGCAGAAAATTAATATGCGTGTCACGACCTTTCAGTATGTAAGCGACAAAAATCACAGTTGCTTAGTCAAAACGTTTTCCTCCAGAGCATAATCTACCCTTCTGGGAAAAAAAAAATTATTGGAGCAAGCAGCATTTTAGCATGAGTATTAAGTCGTGTGTTGCCTACACTGTCAAGTTCTTCACGCGAAACAGCCGTGAAGAAAATTAGTATCTGGGTTTCCTTTTGCTTGCAATAAATATCCCATTGGATGCGCTTAATTGTTTTGGAAGGGGATACGAACTGCACACTCCAAAATCAGTCGGCCGTGAAGGGTCAAAAGCTTGGGCTTTGTCTGTAGTGAGGTTCTCAATGGGGTGCTGTCTTTTACGGTTATCGGCTAAAATTTCGGCTCTTTTACGGCTATCGGTTAAGTTTTTTCAGTTACGGTTAACAAAAAAGTTAAAAATTAATTTCCTTTGTTTCAAAGAGTTAAATATTAATAAACCTGTATTTTTTCTAACTTTAAAGCAAAATAAAGGTCTTAGGATCATCTCGGGATAAAATAAAAAATTCTTTTGAAAATTTTTAACATTTAATAGACCATACTTCATACACTATTCCACTTCTAATGTTATTTTATGCATAGAAATTGTCAACAGCCAATATATAAATAATCTTTGTGAAAAAGCAAAAGCAGACACGCGAACGCTTAACTGAAGGCCGGGGCGCGAATTCATTTGTNATGCCGACCATAAACAATAACCGTAGAAAATTAATATGCGTGTCACGACCTTTCAGTATGTAAGCGACAAAAATCACAGTTGCTTAGTCAAAACGTTTTCCTCCAGAGCATAATCTACCCTTCTGGGAAAAAAAAAATTATTGGAGCAAGCAGCATTTTAGCATGAGTATTAAGTCGTGTGTTGCCTACACTGTCAAGTTCTTCACGCGAAACAGCCGTGAAGAAAATTAGTATCTGGGTTTCCTTTTGCTTGCAATAAATATCCCATTGGATGCGCTTAATTGTTTTGGAAGGGGATACGAACTGCACACTCCAAAATCAGTCGGCCGTGAAGGGTCAAAAGCTTGGGCTTTGTCTGTAGTGAGGTTCTCAATGGGGTGCTGTCTTTTACGGTTATCGGCTAAAATTTCGGCTCTTTTACGGCTATCGGTTAAGTTTTTTCAGTTACGGTTAACAAAAAAGTTAAAAATTAATTTCCTTTGTTTCAAAGAGTTAAATATTAATAAACCTGTATTTTTTCTAACTTTAAAGCAAAATAAAGGTCTTAGGATCATCTCGGGATAAAATAAAAAATTCTTTTGAAAATTTTTAACATTTAATAGACCATACTTCATACACTATTCCACTTCTAATGTTATTTTATGCATAGAAATTGTCAACAGCCAATATATAAATAATCTTTGTGAAAAAGCAAAAGCAGACACGCGAACGCTTAACTGAAGGCCGGGGCGCGAATTCATTTGTAACAGAAGTGCCCGCTTTCACACTAGAGACGGATCATTCGTGTGAGACGGGTTATGCGTTTGATAATTGGCGTCAGATAGGTAATACGTCTTAATTTGAAAATGGAATGGTTTTAATTTTGAATGAACAATTCGCCTGACCTTATCTGCCAATTTTGACGGACAGTTTGAAGCTGGATTATCCGTTCCAGATAGCCTGAGTGCAGCCGCCCCCTCCCCTCAGAAAAAAAAAAACGGAAAAGGGGTGTCTGTGGGGGAGGGGGCGACTGTACACAGGCTAGTCTCAGATGGATGATCCGTTTTCTAGCTCTAGTATGAAAACGGCCAACAACAAAATTCCCGTGTCCAGTATTTTTAATGATACAGAAAGGACTGTACAGAACGCCTGTCTGCGGTGACTTGTCCGTAGGCCTCATTATTCCGCGCGGCTAATGCACTCCGGGTCAAGTGGTCCGAGTGAGTTTTTTTCCCTCAGGTATGCCACCGAAATGCCTTGTCCGAGATTGCGAATGTCTAGCTGAGTGAAGCGTCAGAAAAAAAAAAACAGGGAATTGCTGTTTATCAGCAACGTGTTTTACAAACAGTGACACCTCTGCATGTTGATTCACTAGTATTTCGAGGGCACGACCTCCTGAAAATCACAAATATTAATCCTCAGCAAAGAGCCAGATTTTCCATATGGAAAAAAAACTTGGTTCTTCGAGTGAGCGGCGGAAATGGAGCCTAGGTCTAGGTCAACTCCTAAAAGGAGCTTGGCCTAACGTGCGTACGGAGTCAATGTAGCCGGGAAATAAAAAAAAGCAACCATAATTGAATTTAATCACCTTCCTTAAAATTAACAATCTAGGGAACAGTTTCTATTACGGTTAACTCTTTTTTACCCTATTTACGGCTAACGGTTAAAATTTTTCAATTTTTACGGCTATCGACTAAATTTTTGGCCGTTTTACGCCTATCGGTTAACCCCATTGAGACCCTCTGTAGTCCCTCATTTTTCTCTCTCCCGCCGCGTGTCGCCTTTTCTCGCGTGGGGAGATTTTCATGCGCGCTCGCGTTTCGCTCGGTCTACTATCCCTGAGGAAAAATGGGGTACTACTCGTGGTCTATTCTTATAACAACTATCTTATGGAAACCTTTCAAAACATTGCTTCAGCAAAAACTGGGTTCCATCACCTCTGCAATTTGGGCGCGCCGCCTGTAAACCTTAAGACGGAGAGGAAACCCTTAAAATAATATCGTCAAAAGTATTTTTATCACACTAATAAAAAGTATCTTATT
>CALNXI010005607.1:5000-11660 GCA_942486025.1 Porites evermanni | reverse complement strand
TTACCTTCGTATCCCACTGACAAAGATCTCCATTTTCATGTCCTGTGATTATATACTGGTCTAGTGGTCCCCAGAGAGCAGCAGATACTTTTGGTCCCTCAATTGGAATATTCAGATAAGGCTCTTTTGATCCTTCAGACAAAAAGTACACGTACCCTAGTTATACTTTCAAGTACAGTTGTACACTGTACATGTGCTTATAACATGTATACTGCTACCACTAAGGTAAATGGTAAGAAACAGAGTAATGGTCCTGATATTTTTGGTAATGAGTACACCTTTGTGCAAATTTACGAAGTTTGCCAGGTATCTCCATACAATAATAAAAGTCACAACTAGTCGTACATTGGTTGGATTTCATGAAACAATACAGTGCATAAGCTACATGTATGTGAGCAGCTTACCAATGATGCCACCAAAGGGAGGCAAAGTTCCCCAAATGAGAAAAAATTAATGAGGTCATGTTACAACATAATATTGTGCAATAAGCACCTATAAAAACTTAAATTTATCCAAAATTTAACCACTGTTTTCTTTAGTTTTCAAGGCAATGCTACACATTATTAGTTGGTTTCTTGCCGGACATGTTGTCAATAAGTTACATGTATGCCAAAAATTGCTACTTCAACGATTCTCACGCCATGCGATTCTTGTCGCTCAGGAAATGAAAAGTGACTGGTAACTTACTTTTGAGCGGTACTGTACATTATCTAAATTATAGTTGCATTGTACAACTAATGACTAAACAGGACTTACCCTGCTGTACAAGATTAGCATGCTCACCTTCTCTGACATCGTATAACATGAGAATGCATTCATGGCCCATCTGTCTGTCAGTTGTCATCATTATTTGTTTACCACAAAAAGAGAAGCCGCATGCCCTAACAGCGGTTTTTGTTTCATATTTGGATAACGTTGTGGCTGTTTCACAATCCCAGAATCTTAAGCTGTTATCAGCTGACCCTGAAATGAAATGCTTTGTTTCCCCTGAGGACAGGATGTCACAAGTTAAGGAAGTACAGCCATATTCATCACAGGGTCCAGAGGAGATGTGTTTGTCGTAAGAACATCAAAACCCGTTGAAAACCTCTGAAAAAATGGGTCATTTTGATCGCGTTACAGTTTCGTTACACATTCTATAGACCACAAACCAAGAGACTGAGGGCTCGCAAGATCGGCTTACACTCGGCACTTTGTGCCTTGGTCGCCCTTCGGGCGACGTTCCGTGCTCCAGCGAGGATATGGCTTGCGGTTATTCATTTTCAAAATGGCGAACAACAAAGTTGATCTGGTCAGATAAGAAGCGAAGAAATCGTTTACAGTAGATTCATTAAGATCCCATTGGGCTAATTAATCATGCTAAGCGACAGGTATAGACATTTTGCAAGGTGAGACTTAAAATAAGTAATTCATTTATTCACATGTCAGATAAGAAGCGAAGAAATCGTTTACAGTAGATTCATTAAGATCCCATTGGGCTAATTAATCATGCTAAGCGACAGGTATAGACATTTTGCAAGGTGAGACTTAAAATAAGTAATTCATTTATTCACATGAAACTCCTCTAGACCCTGTGTGTTTATGTGTTGTTGCAAAATTCACTTAATTTATTAACAAAGTTATGACTAATCGATAGACCTGAGTACATGGGTCACATGTACACCTCTTTAAACCCCAATGAAAAACAACTAGAATATACCTCAGAAACAAACTCCTGGTCAACTAATTAATGATACGAATCTCTCTGATTGTTTTATTTCACACTTCCTAACTGTACAATCAAAGTTTTGTGTCCAATGTGCATGGGCTATATATATAATGGCTTGTCTTTAACTTGCCATCATAAACACCTACACTGCATACAGATTTCATGCGCTGTAGGTCCTGTTTGCACTACAAAAGATTTTGATTGCTTGCAAAAAAGTCTGTCAACAGGAAGCCATTTCTAGTGCAAACAATTTTTTTCACCAACCAATTTTTTCTAGACTGTCACCAAACTACAAAGATGCTGTCAAGAACACGTGGAGGCCTGGCCTACAATTTTCTGTCAGGCGACAAAAATTATTTGTTCCTTGACAGCGATCCTTTCTTGGGCAGGGGCGGATCCAGGAAATTTTTATTGGGGCGGTTCAAAGTTTGGTTGAGAAACTGAATTGAACTTTTTTTGTGGCAAATTACTTCTCCCTCACAACCCTACACCTCCTCCCTCCATAGTCACTAAATAATATTTCTCAGGAAATGGAATAAAAGCATAAAACAACTTATCATCGGCTTCCATGGCTTCAGCTTCTTCAGCATTAACTATTTTATTTTCAATTACACTGGATTTGACTGGTTGATAGAAAGGGGTTATCGGCTGAGTTGTCGCCATAATTGTCAACCAGCTGAGAAAACAGAGACGGCCACCTGTTTCTCAATCTGTGAATGCCAGTTGCTGTTGAGATCACAGGAAAAAAGGCCATAGGAGGATACCCAAAGGTCATCTTATTTCGAGAACAAGACCAATTAAAGTTCCTTTAATTGACATTTCTGGTTATACAAAAACATTTTGCTTGTCTCAGATGTGAACAAGAATTAATGTGAAAACAAAAACATGGTTTTTACAAAATTTTCAATTTTTTTGCACACATCAAACGTTAATTTTTGCCGTAGTGCAAACAGAGCCTTAATTTTATTTGCCACTCAAAATCAGTTAGGATCGTGAATAGGGAAGTGATTGTCCTAGGTCAACATTCACCTCAAATGGTTGGTCAACAAACTGTAAACTTTTGTGAGGCCTGATGCAACTCTCCACCTAACTGAGCTAATTAAAACATTTGAATAAGAGCCCAGATGAAACAGATGTATTCTGGATGAGATCGTCTGACACAGCTGTATGACCAACCTACAGCTGTAAATTTGTACATGCAGGTATTTAAAAAGGACCAGAAAAAAAAAAATTCAAATTTTAGGCTTTAACAAATGTGCCCAATTTGAGGCCTCACCTTGGATTGGTTAGCTCATCTGGATATAGCACGGTGATTAATCATTGCACACCCTTGCAATCTGTAACTTGATGAAGACGTACAAGTAAAAGCAGTAAAAATTTAGACTTTCCATGGCTATTTTTACAAAATAATTTCCTCAAGGATACAATCAACATCAATGCACCAAACAGCACCACCATGGCCATTATAAGTCCCAAGTCTTTCTCCATTTAATGAGTACCAGACATTTGGTTTTGTATCCTTTGCAGCGGAAAACAGCAAGTCACCATCTCTGTTGTACTTGATTTGTGTAATGGAACGTTCATGTCCATGAAGCATAAGAGGCTTCTGCTCATGAAAATACCAAGAGAATATTTCCTTTAAAAGAGCACTTTAGGCATTTATTTGTAATAATTATTAGTATACTCCAACAGAAATCTTGCGAAAAAGCCTTTTAATATTCAACATTATTTGTAAACTTCCGTAATATTGAATAGTTTAATTTTCCACTTGATATTATTTTGTATCCGTCGCCGTAATTTTTATGCCGTCTTCAAAAAATTGTAATTGAGGAGGCCTAATTAACATAAGCTCTATAGTTTCCTTTAGGCCTCCTCGCCATTTTTTCCTTCATTTTTTTTTTGGCATTTCTTTGTAATTATTGTAATCGTGTGGCAAATAAATGAATACAAATACAAATCAGGGTGTTGTGATGTATTTTACAGTAATATTGTACCCACATCCATTCATACCCATTTGATCCTTTTAGAGCATATAAAATTGCATAATTTCCAGTGATTTTGTTACCTCTGCGTCCTGCGTTCTTGACGCATAAAATTCCCAAAGATGCAAAATAAATTCGAGATATGCACCCCCGTTCCTTTTTAAATATTGAAACTTTATTGAAGAACGTTTGACTTTTTTGGTATTCTAAGAATATCCCCAGTCGGCATAGTCCTGGGAAAGACATTTTACATGGTTTTACTGTGTCATTCATGTTTCCCAGTATTAACTGTGAATTTACCATTTTTAAATCACTTTAACAAGAAAGACTTTTGCTAATTCTGGGTTAATTGAAATATTTGTGTACTTTTCAAATTGCTTCACATGCATGCTAGAGGGAGATTTTTCTGATTCAATTGAAACTGGATGCGTTTTATTTGTCTTTCTACCGTACAAAATCGGGTCACTTGAGATCGATTGCTTCAATTGAGTTCTGAAATAATTATTGAACTCACCAAAAAGTTCCAGTTTGATTATGTTCAAGTACCGAACCAATCGAAGAACAATCTTACTGATTGTGTTTGATTGATTTTTGGTTCGGTTTCCTTCAATCAGTAACCCCAAGATAAGAAGAGTCGAGGAGAATAAACTTAAGGGAAAGGGAGTACAGCAGTTCACTTCACCGTGTACATGTACAACCGTCATTTTTCAGCAGCAGGGTTGAGTGGCAGTGTATTCTGAACCTATGACGTTTACTTGTAATCATGTTCAATAAATTAAAACATTTCATTTGCTTAAGAAACACAACGAATAAAAATAACAACTGGTATAGTTGTATTTCGTTTTGAGTCTGAGCCGCTTACTGCCATAAAAGGACGTGTAACTGCTATCTTGACTTTTAGTCTCACTGTAACACCATGAAAAAGCGCACAATGCTTGAAAAAGAAGATTTCGTTCGAAGAAGATTTCAATACACACAATGTACAAAGCACCGATGACCGGTGGGTTTGATGCTTCGTTCATTTTCAGCCTTAAGTCGAATAAAGAATCATCCACGTACTACAAATCTACTTTTATAAGATAAATCATAGTCCAGTAAGAGTTTTACTCACCATCGTTCGGCAATAAAATCCCTAAAAGCAACCAAATTTTACCTAGACCAAATCCTCGGACTTAAAAGTTCTAAAATAAGCACGTTGAACGTGACGTACTGGAGCCGTCAAACAAACCAGACAGCTGGTCAGCGGATTGAAATGGGGTATCTACTTCGTGTAATGTTAAGAGTGTATACCAAGACCTAAATAATATTCCAAAAAATCTCACTTTCAAAACGAGGCTAAGTGCGAAACCTTTGTTGTGAAAATGAGTTTTATTTGCATCATAATGAAGAATTATTTTGATATCAATGGCTTCGCACTTAGCCTCGCTTTGAAAGTGAGATTTTTTGGAACTCGGAAATGGCCTACACTCGACGCGCCAGTCCGGCTCCCTGAATATGCATTTAACATTATTTTGCGCGAATTTAACAGCTTCTGTCGTCATCAAAAGCTTGCTTGCAGAGACTGGTAACAGGCGGTTTTCACGTATATCAAACCCTGAGATTCAGTTTTACTAAGAGCTGCAAAAGTATGGTTTATCAGGGCAAAGTCCAGCGAGTGGACCGGAGGTGGTGGCGGGTAGCTGGAAAAAATCACCCCTTTACTCCATTTATCGCCCCCATCATTTTTCCCTCCTCCTTTTCCCCTAAATCGCGAGAGAACTTGGTCGCAAGCATGGAAATTATTAATTCTAAAGTAAAAGCGCGCGGAGAGGAGTGAAAGTGTGTCTCTTCACCATCAGTGCAGCCGGTTTTTGGATCTGCAACCGCCGTCATATATTACCGTCCTCACGTTGTGTTCTGGCTAAATCGCAGGAATATGTTTTCAGCGTTACTGGAAGGAGCACAACCATTTCCCCCATGCGCGTTGATATATCTACGTCTTTTCCGGACTCTCCACCTCGCGCGTTAATATTAAATAGTAATTAAAATTAAATAAAATAAAACAAAACAAAATTTAATTGCACCCTAAAGAAAACTGTAGACTATGAACAGTCTAGCAGCCACGAGATATGAGCAAAAGCGTAGAAAAAGTTTTTTTTTGCAGGTATTTCATTTTTTTGTATAATTACATTTTACATAAATGCAAATTCATAGGTGAAAGGCAAAAGACTATCACTAATTAAAACGGTCGACTTCTTTTGTTTGGTTACAAGGCAGAGCACAAGTCTGCCAATTAGTCAATTCATTTTGAGCGAACTGAAACGAGACGAAAATATAGCCAACGATGATATGCATAAGACTGATTAAACCACAGGCACCCCATACTCTATTTCGAGGTACTGTCGAACTCTAGAATTCGCCAAAATGGCTTCTAAACGACTCCAATAAAGAGAAAAACAGACAACAGAGAGTAAAACACAAAACATAAACACAAGGTTATCAAATTTTTTTTGCTGATATGATCTTTGTAAAAGGCGAATTCTAGAGTGAATTAGATTTATTGACGTACATCCTCTCACTAAGATATTCATGAGATCTTTAGATTCGACGACTATAAGGGCTTGACTTAATCTTTTTCCAAATTCTGAAATACTAGACACCTCGCAAAGCCTCATTTTACCTTTTTCCGCAGAAAAGTTCATATTGTTTTTTTCTTTGAAAAAGGTTAGGCTCCCTCCTGAGTGAAAATGATAAAACTGTTAACATTTGTTTCCGTCAATAAGACATTACGCTAAAACCCACAGTCGGAATGACGACGTCTATCACATTTCCCGCCAAATCATTAATGACGCTGGTTCATGCACGCGCCCATGGCCACTACCTAGTTCTGAGGAAATCCTCTCGTAGTCGTTCTCTTCCGTAGAATCTGTACGGGTCTCTATAAAATTTCAGCGAGTCTGGGTTCATCTGATTAAACGCTTGTCCAATGGT
>CALNXI010005606.1:0-11661 GCA_942486025.1 Porites evermanni | reverse complement strand
AAATCCTAAATTTACAAAGTATGATAACTCCAATTGTTTTATTGTAAGTTAATAAATTTATAATTCATTTAAAAATGTCTCCGTTTCTGATTTGTTTAAGTCCTCCGGACAGACAAATTAGACAGACGAACAGACGAATTAGACGGACGGGTGGACGGACTGGACGGATGGATTGGTCAAACGGACAGACGGACGGATTGATTGGATGGACGGATGAATTGGATGGACAGACGGACAAACTAAACAAACGAACGCATAGATGGAAGGTCGGACGGACGTGCGCACGGACGAACGGACAGACGGACTAGGCAGAGTGTACAAATGGACTGGATGGACTAGATACTAGATGGACGGACGGACGGGAAGGACCGGATAGATTAGATTGGACTTGACTGACGGACAGTACGGACGCACGGGCTGGACGGACGGAGGGGCGGATAGACTTGACGGACAGACTGACTGGATATATGGATTGGATAAACGGTTGGATTGGACGGATGGAAGGACGAAGGGAAGGACGGACAAACTACACTGATGGACGAAGGGACGGACCGATGGACAAACTAGACGGATGGACGTAAGCAAAGTTTATTTCTATATAATTGAAGTAGGTCATTTGCACGATGGCGTCGTTTTACTACTACGACCAGAATCCTTTTCGTTTTCCCTTTCATATTTGAATTTTGTAATGCAAGTGAGGCTTACTGTCAAACTCAGAAAACCGTGAACACCTGAAAAATTTCAGGAATGTTGATTGTGTACTGGCCAATTACAATAAAGTTCACGATACGCAAGCAAACCTTATAACCACAAACTAATTACCGTTGCTGTTTGCGGTTTAGTTATCTCGCTCCTTATTGGCTAATTTCTCGCAAAACAGTAACATTTCATAAATATTTCTGGTGTTCACGGTTTTGTGAGTTTCACAGTAAATAATAAAAGCCCTAATTTGCAGAAGAAAGAAAACCCCTAAAGGTTCTGGTCGAGCTAGTAAAATGTTGTCAAAGTACAAACGGCCTATTCTCATAAAAAGTCTGGCGTAACATGCAAAACAGTATCAAAACACTCGGTAATTGCCAACGAGGCAACCGAGCTAAGAAGCGAGGTTGCCTCGGCAGCAGAATTATAACGCTGCGCAATGTGGGCAAAAACTCTCAAATTCTGCGTAACCCTCTAAAATTCGCATTTTTGACCATATTTGGGTGTAAGTAAAACTCCATATTTTCGTAGTGACGTCATTGTCTTATATTTGAACCTCATGGTCCGAAATTGGATGATTCACTGAGCAGCTGTTCGTTGTCTGTTCGAGAGGAACTAACAGGTGAGCAAGCTTTAATACCATTTCTAGTTTGAAAGGGCAATTAGTACTCTGGTTTGCTTTATAAATTGTGTTTAAAGCAGCAGCTGATCAAGGAATAGGGCTTTACGCTCAAATTTTTGTCAGAACCAGCTTGTTCTTTGCAGCTCGATTTACTTTGAGGTAGCGTGTTCGCTTCTCGACTTAGAACCAGGGTTTTCAGTGTTCTCTTTTCCTTTGTGAATTGAATTTTAAACGGTAGTTGATCAAGGCATAGGGTTATATTCTCAAAACTTTTATCAGAACCAGCGTGTTCTTCCCAGGTCGATTGACATTGAGCCAGTCCTCACCTCCCGTGAGGAATGCAACGTATTTGCGGACCTTTTTTTCAGAATTTATTTATGTCTTTCGAGAGATTTTGTCAACCAGCATGTTTTTTTGCTGCTCGATTTACATTGAGACAGCCCAAAGCTCCCGTGAGGAATGCAACGATTTTGCGGACCTTTTGTTTTGAAGACTATCATTATGCCTTTCAAGAGGCTCTTTTTCCTGTAACACACGCTCATTAAATCCTTGTATTTTATTCAAGTTTATATTTTTATACCTCTGATACATTCCACCCCATTCTTGCGCTTTTCACACATTTTACTTTACACCGATTATTACCACGCGAAATATTTTTCTTATCCCTGTTGACGCTGTTGTTCGGAATTTAATTATTATTTTCAATTTCAGCAGTCAAAGGCCTCGTTTAAACTATATTTTTCTTTCTAACGTTTATAGTTTTGATACAATGGAATTTTCCAAGAAACATAAGTGCTAACTTGCTCATATTTACCAACAAAGCTTCAAGCCATGTTGTGATTGTTTAATAAAAGTGAAAGCCTAAAATGTGCCAAAGTTGTTGTTTTGAAGTTGGGTGCCAACCTTTTCTTTTGCGGAATCCATCTTAAACCTCTAAAATTACGAAAAAAATATCGCGAAGATCTGAATAGGCACATTCCAAAAAAGATAAACGAATTCGCCTCGTTGGCACTTGCCGGGAGGTACCCCTAGTTTATACACCGAACTTGGACCACCTTTGAGTATTATTTTTTGTGTGTGTTTTCTAGTGTTTAGCAACCTCTGAAAATTCCGAAGCATAAGTATTTAAAATTACTGACTTCTTCAAGAAAAAAAAATAGTGGAAATTATCATTATATTGAGATTTCTCAACTAAAGTATTTTATTTGGGTGAAATGTGATCCTGATTTCCTAATTTGAGGTTGATTTATCAACTTCAATTTCAGTAAAAACCATGTAAGAAAGAAACCTTTGTTACCTGAGAAGGGTAACTTATTATCTTAGGGGGACTTGAAATGACTATTGTTATACTTAATGACCCTTGGACGTTCTTTCACTTTTTTGTCAGGAAATCACGTATACTAGTGACAATTTGCACAACTTGACCAAGTTTTTATTTTTTACATTCCATTACATCAACTCAAGACAAGTAGTTTTATCTCGCGTCCAGCTATAGGAAATATATTGGACGCCTCTTGCAAAAATGATCATACCTTATTTCTAGTTCATTTCTACCTTATAACTAATTTCAACTATCTAAAATCTAGTTCCGCAACAAAACTTGCTTTTTTTTTTTCTATTTTAGAGGTTTTGCGGATAGTGCAAAGCTATCTCTATCCAAATTTTGAGCTATTATATATTTGCCAGGGCCCAGTTGCTCGAAGCATGGTTAGCGTTAACCAGTGTTTAATACCTTGACAACGTATTGGTTTTGATACTGCTTAACCAATGGTTAAAGCTAACCATGCTTTGAGCAACTCAGCCCTGGTAGTTAGGAGATAGATAGAGTATGTTAAAACTAACTAACTAAGTAGATAGCAAAAAGATAGCCTAACCAACTACTGTCTCAACTATCTGAAAACTATATTCACTGGAGTTAGTTAAAACCTAGACTATCTGATGGCTATTTTCATTTTTTAAAGTTAAACTCCCTACTATCTAAATACTAATTTACTGGTAAATAGTAAAAAGATAGATCTTAAGGTGGCTCGATACAGTTTTTTAGAGTGAATACCTCCCACGTTTGTGCGTAAACTACGTCGCCATAAACAAAGATTTGGAAAAATTGACACCACAGTTGTATTAGATAAAGATGAAAATTTGTTATGATCCGGGTTACAATGACATCGTAGTTGTCATGGCAACGAAATGACGCCATTACCTATTTTACTTGTAGCAGTATTTCTCGGCACTGGGAACTGTTCTTCCAAAATCGTTTACTGGAGCATTTTTCTACAATAGCCGCCTCGATGTTCGTGAAGTTTAAGCGAAATCTGTAACAGCATTATCGCGATATTTTGGGAAGAAGTTTTTATGGTTAGAAATACGGTAAAAAATGGACAATCTTGATGTTCGACTGTTATCTGTACTAAACGAAGCGCTTTTGACATGCAACTTCACCTCATAGTAGTTTCAATCTTTTTAAAAACGTGTGTGAAAGATTATGGAGATACCTCCAGCCTATTGCTAGAATGAAGGATTTGATTAGTATGTATCGGGGCGCTCTTATTAGCGGTAATGTAAACATTTCGGTCTACTTTCACAAATTAGCGAGTAATTTTTAAACCGCTCGATAAATTTTTTAAAACATTTAAGAGTCTTGAGATAAACCGTGCTTTTATATGACCTCTTAGTTTCAAGATTATTAATATATTGTAAGGCAGTAAGATAAGGGCTACAATTCGCTAATATTTTGTCAGAAATTTTGTCTTTACAAGTGAGAGTCTCTAATTATTCAGGGGTATTGTCTCAAGGTTTCATTTTCACATGAACAGCAGTATCTAACAATGCATTTGATATATGCAAAAATTCTAGCTATTGTTGTGCACGAAAATATGAATTGTGGAGACAGTACCCCTGAATAATGAGAGGCTATCACTTGTAAACACAAAACTCTTGACAAAATATTAGCGAATTCAAGCCCTTATTTTACTACCTTACAATTTATCAGTAATCCTGAAACTAAGAGGTCATATAAAAGGACGGTTTATCTCAAGACTCTTAAATTTTCTAAAAAATTTATCGAGCGGTTAAAAAATTATTCGCTAATTTGTTAAAGTAGACCGAAATGTTTACATTACTGCTAAAAAGAGGGCCTTGATACATACTAATCAAATCCTTCTTTCTAGCAACCGGCTGGAGGTATCTCCATGATCTTTCACACACGTTTTTAAAAAGATTGAAACTACTATGAGGTGAAATTGCATGTCAAAAGCGCTTCGTTTAGTACAGATAACAGTCGAACATCAAGATTGTCCATTTTTTACCGTATTTCTAACCATAAAAACTTCTTCCCAAAATATCGCGATAACGCTCTTACAGATTTCGCTTAAACTTCACGAACATCGAGACGGCTATTGAAGGAAAAAGCTCCAGTAAACGATTTTGGAAGAACAGTTCTCAGTGCCGAGAAATACTACTGCAAGTAAAATAGGTAATGGCGTCATTTCGTTGCTATGACAACTCCGATGTCAATGCAACCCTGATCATAACAAATTTTCATCTTTATCTAATATAACTGTGGTGTCAATTTTTCCAAATCTTTGCTTACGGCGACGTAGTTAACGCTCAAACTTGGGAGGTATTGACCTTGAAAACTATATCGAGCCACCTTAAAGCTATCCACTGTCCATAAAGCCATTTAATATGCTATACAAAAGCTATCTTGGAATAGATAGTGAAACGATAGGCTATTTGAAAGCTATCCGTTTCTCGTGAAACACTTGATAACCTATCTTAAAACTATCTTCGACACAGGTAGTGAAAAGATAGGCTATCTCATTGCGTTCGACGTTGGGAGAACCCAACTCATAATCTTGGGAGTCCTGTGGTACTCAAGGGTGACCTGTTCAGCAAGCGTGTTTCGTCGTACGTCTGCATTTTCTGCGCCATCTTGAATAATTTAGCTCGCGTTACTTACGTCATAAGGAATTGTCATATGGTAATCACGTGCACCACTGGTTCGATCAAGGTCAACAAGATGATTACACGGGAATATTTGAGTTCGGCAAAAGAATGAACTTTGGAGTTGTTTTCTAAGCGGGTTTTATCACCGAGCTGATGATTCTGCTACACCTTTTTCGGACAATGCCGTTCAAATCGAGCTGGAACTTCGTAGAAACACACAATAAAGACCAGGTAACATTTGTGCCGTGAGAAGTTTACGCGTGCGTTTGAGTCTATTTACATATTTGTAGTTTAACCGCTTACATGCACGAAAAATATTCTGGAATAAAGTAAGCTTGAGCGTATCAGTGCAGGTTGTTACAACTGTAATGCTTTATTTACGTCTGATATATCTACGCGGGCCATTTTGCATGATAAGTATCTCGCTCGCTGAAGCAAGCTAAGTTTAAAACATGTTGAACTGACCTACATGAACTTTAATTAATCATGAGATGAAAAGTTTGCACAATGGCAAAAGATTATGTCCTGTTCTCTGACATCAGTAATCTAGCAAAAACCTAATATGTTTCCGTCGCTCCTGTGATCATTGTTTTCACTTTAAGTTGTGTCACGCAAGAAGCCAGGACTTCTTAATTTTCGAGGCTACCCTTTTTTCGAAGTTTGTAGTGACATGTTTATCTTTTTAACATTATAGAACTTTCTACGATCCACTTTACATTTGTATCGACCATGCTCGAGGGAGAGTAAGACATGTTAGGAGTAAAGAGTTAATGAGTGAGATATTTTGAAGGAGGGGGGTGAATAGGGGTATGCAAATCCGCCGATCCGTGGTATTTTTAGGCCCGATCCGTCGATCCGACTTAATTTTTGTTCAAATCCGAATCCGTGTTACTTGAAAAATTTTTCCTGGTATAAAGAAAGTAGCGTTGTAGCATGAAAAAATGAATTACTTAATATCGTTGTTCTGTAATCGCAACAGATGCGGGACTTCATGTTTAAGAAGTTTTCGTTCAAGTTTCAAAACGTTAAGGTGATTCCCTGGTTTTGCACTTCGCATCTCTTACTGCGCATAACAAGATGGCCTCCGTAAAAAAGAGCATGTGAAGTAACAATATTAAAATGAAGTTGACCGAAGAGAAACGCTATTGCAAATTTTGCTTGCGGTTGTTTCTTGTCGAGGTAAGACTCAGTGTGGTGGGAATGTGCATAACGTAAGCAGTTCGCGTGTTGCTGAGTTCGACTTCCTCACGGAGAACCTCGATAGTGGATGTTTAATTTGTGCTTATTCACTTTGATTTTTATTTAAACGCTTTCTTTATCACATTGTGTCCTAAATGTGACATCTCGATGTAAATTCTGTGAAAACGGATTTTTTAATACTTTCTTCCACCTTTTGCTTAAATTCTATTTTGAAGCACGCCCCAGTCCTCTCTCAAAAATCAAGGAAAATGCATTTGGTGCGCACTTTCTGCAGCTCTACCGCAAAAACGAGTACGGTGAGCCCCATTTTTTATTTCATGATTTTAATAAGGACAGTGCTTCCTTTCGGTGAGAAAAAAATTGGCACAAATCTATGTTCAGTTTTTTGGCAATTTTACTAAATTGTACGGATTGAGCTATCACGTGTCGAATAGCGCGTGTCTAATTTAATTCTACTTTGGAGCGTAAAGTAAAAACAAGGGCATTAAAAGGCATTTTTCTGGTACGTAAGTGGATAAACAATACATTAAAGTCAAATTCTGTGCGATACCACATGGATCATTGAAAAAATCTTTCCTTTTTGTCTAGTTTTGGGCTGCGCGCGGCGTTTGTCAAAGGGTCCAAAATAGCCACATTTGTCAGCATTGTGACGTCAAAACGAGCACGGTGACCCCCACTTTTTATTACCTTTTTATCATCTTCTTGACTTGTTACATCAGAGTACCAAAGTTTCATCTACAATCTGTGTTAGGTTCTTTTACTAGGGAATCACCTTAAGCATTAAGGACAGAGCTTATAATGTTTCTTCCAACAATACAGATTTGACTAATCAAACAGTCTGCAAGCTTGAAAAATGAAAGTATCTGGTATTGCGTAAAAGATTTTTCAATAAATTTGCTTACTGACATCACTTTGGACATGCTTCTAGTCGAGCCACAAAATTCGGAAAAGGCAGAACTCAACTTCATGGTAATTTGCTTACCAGTAAATATTTTCCATGGTTAATCTTGGAAGTCTTGAGACCATAATCTTTTTCACTTAGCAACAGACGGGTAAAAGGGTTAGCCGCGGCAAACTGCATTTGTTTTTTGGTGCAAATACAGAGTTTCGTTTACTCGTAGTTTGTTTTGTACTCAATGATCGTCAATTTTAGCATTAAATATAAGGAGCAAAATCCAGTTTATCATTTCACCGATCAATTTGTAAATTTGATTTTTTTATAGTTCATGAGTCGCTGTCAATCCTAACATTAAATGTGAGGGCCCAAAAATCCAGTATAACAGTCCAGCGGATGTGATTACGAAAAATAACTCTCATCTTACGAAATGAATGTGGGAGGCGCTGTGGGCTAATGGTTAGTGCGCTGGACTCTGGATCGGACAGTCCGAGTTCGAACCCTGGCCGGGGCACTGCGTTGTGTTCTTGGGCAAGACACTTTACTCTCACAGTGCCTCTCTCCACCCAGGTGTATAAATGGGTACCGGCGAAATAATGCTGGGGGTAACCCTGCGATGGACTAGCATCCCATCCAGGGGGAAGTAGAAATATTCCAAGCTGCTTAATGCTACGGAAACCAGGATAAGCTCCGGCAGTATGGGCCACTTGGCACGAAGCTTTACCTTTTACGAAATGAGTCTGTTGTTTATTCGAACTTGTCTCCCAAAGCGAGTGGAAACTCCAAACAAGAAAGGTTGATTTCCCGTCGGTAAAACAACTAATTTGACGATTTTCAAGAAGATATTTGTCTGTAAAATGGAGCTGCCGTTAGTGGGAAAACGAATTTGTATGAAAACAAAAAGTAAGACTTCTCGCTTCTCAGCGAACTGATGCCCTTCAATTGGAGTATCTTTAGTTTGTAAATCATAGAAATTTCAGAATGTCAACTTTCCTCAAATTATAGAGCATCAAACTCCCGACTTTTACCATACATTTATTGTAAATTTTGCCGTGTTTTCCCTCAACCAATATGGCGACAGAAACCGTGAAAAGGTCTATTAAGTTAACGATCAAGACAAGCAAACTAGCTGAAATAGCTTCGAAGAGCATAATTTATATCAGTTCATGTATAAACCAAATATAAAACTTACCGAACGTGCTCGCGTAGCCGTGTTCATCACACTTCCTCAATGACTGGAATCGACGCAGCATCGAAACTTATTTTTTTCAATAAAGTAATCGCCTTTGGCACCTTCGTGGTAAAAGGCTACACACTCGATAGTTCTAGTTCCACTTTGCAATTTAGACAATTTACACGAACGCATTCACAGATCTTGTCAGGTCACTTAGCATTACCGCCATTACCTGAACCATGTGTCACCATGCAGGAACCATGCAAAAGGTTGCCTGACGTCATTTCCGTCACGCTGTCTATACTAGAATACATGTATATGCGTCGGGTCACGAGAAAGTCTCTTCCGGAAACCTCGGAAGTGGAACGTTAGCCGACAAAACACCAGCACATTAACCAAGGCCGAGCGAAAATTGATGATCCGATCCACAATCCGAACTTCTAGACTGACAGAATCCGGAAACCGGGCCAAAACTTTCAGCTGACCCGCGATCCACGGTATTTTTCAAATCCGCGAATCCGCTCGATTTATCGCCGAAATCCACAATCCGTGAGCTTTTTAAGGTCAAATCCGCCGATCCGCGAACCTATTCACCCCCCTCTTGAAGCCGTATACGCGAAGAACATTTTTTTAAGAAAAGAATGTTTACCTTTTAATCCATGATTTCTTCCATGATTTTGAAATAATGCTTGACGACACAAAAGCTAATCTGGAGCTAAGAAAACTCGAACGTACTCATTAATCTATGACTACTACTAGTAGCTACCAATAGATATATATCTTATTGGACGGTTTAGTGTGTAGAATCGTGGGACATTTTTACGAGTCACGCTGTATTTTGGCGAGCCCGTAGGTACTCTACTGAGTGCAGTCGAATAAAAATAACTAATATGACACTTTTCAAAGTCGACAAATAGTAATAACATAAGGTATCTTAGGGTATCGGCGTTTCTCCATACTAATAAAGTGTCTTCCTCCATAGTAATAAGTGTTTTCCTCCATATGTAATGAGCGTCTCTCTTATACAATGAGCGCTTTCCATTTAGAAAAAAAAAACCAGAAATTTCGGTGGGAGCAAAAGTGGATTTTCCGATTGGTTCCGATTTCCTGAACAAACTACTCAGCGTTACGTTAAACCGATCCGAAACAGATCTCATCACTTCTGAATTAGTCATGAACAAAACAAATGCCAAAACTCTGGACAGGAATTGCTGGTCTTCTAAAGCGGTTTCCTTGCCGAATGCTTCCTGTAGCTGCTACGTCTTTGCACAGTTTTCCCAGTGTGCCCCTGGTCATTCGGAGGGGGTAGCAAAAAAACAAACTGTGCACTGGTACATGAGTGAAGGCTCGAGGGAAGCCATTTTGTTTTGCGAACTGGCCGTGACAGATGTTTTTGCCTTGGACCTGGATCTGGTATAACCTACCAGAAACGTGTAAATGCAACGCGAAATTCCGTTCCGAACGTTCCAACCGGAAAAACGAGCCTACCTTTTTAGGTTTCCACTTTTTCTGGGAATTTTCCAGTGGGACGAACCGTCGAAACGTTTTCCATTTACCGCCGAACCGAGAGGAGGGCTACGACCATCCCAATCTTCGTACACTCAGACACAGGGGCCGACACGCAAGGCATCGAAAATAGTTGGTGGTCCCGTTCAAGGACATCCAAAGAACTATTCGGAAAGCAACCTACTGACAGGAGTGGCGTAGGCATTACGGAGAAGTTCTCTTTAGAAACATAGTAAAGCATATCGCCGAACTTTTTGTGACGTCGAGAACGACGCATAAAGGGCCAAATAAAACAGATAGATCAGACGTATAGAAGGAGGCGGAGGAAATTCGAAAAAATAGTTCAGGAAAAAATGACAATTCTGACGAACACAGCTAACAAGATAGAGTCTAGTGCGAAATTTGTTCCAGAAAGCGCCAAATTAGGGGCGTTTAAAAATTAAAAATCTTTAAATTAATAGTTGAAATCCTAAAGGCTTAGTATTGTTCTGACTCTTGTTTTCTTTGAACAATAGATGTATGCACAATAAATGTATGGGGTTATACAGAAATCTTGCCCTCGACTTTTATAACTTACCCCTGGAGAATTCCATGGTTCCTCACCGAGGGCGGAGTGAGGATATTATTTAACAATTATTCCTTGAGCCCGAATGGGCTCTGAGTCAATAGCCCATGAGGCCGACGGCCGAATGAGCTATTGACTCAAAGGCCATGAGGGCGACAGGAATAATTGTTTTAGTAAAATCCAACTAGTTGGTCAAAAATATTCAGACAAAACAACTTAAGCTAGCAAAACGCGATTCAGCTGCCATTGTTTTGGTTTTCAAAGCCGGTGCTTTTCTCTACTAGTGGGCTATAACATATAGCCTAGTAGTAGCTCAACCAATCAGAACGCAGCATTGATAATAGACCACTAGTTGGATTTTACTAAAATGCAATAGCCCATTTCCATTTCAGCTTTCACATGTCTCAAATGGCTGAAAGCTGGATTTTCTGTCGAGAATATCTGAAGTAAAATAAAAATAATTGGATGAGGAGAATTGATTAAATTAACATCTCCCTTTTTAAACCTACCTTACCTCGTTTTGTTCTATCGCGCTTCATTTTATTTTTCAAATCTTTGGAATACTTTCATCGAACTTTTCACTTTCCACTTCCGCTCGAATTCGAACCCAGGACCCTGGCCAAAGAGTCTCTCCTCGATGGAGTGTTACTGACCGTCCATGGGCTCCCTGTTTCAACGGGATCGAGGGTTCCCTAGTTATTTGGTTTGATCGCGGGTTCCATCGTTTTAACACTGAGCAAAGGAGTGTTCCCTCGTTATTGAGGGTCCCACGCGTTTGGAATCGAGGGCTTCCTCGTCAAGGAAGTTGCAATCGAGGGCACCCAACGCTACCGGTCGACGTACCGCGTGTTGTTATCGTTAAATTTTTTATCGAGTCTCTTTTAAGGACTTTCCCAGAAAAGGTGAGTGATCCGAGTAGTGTGTACAACCGACAGAGTATATGTTTACAACTGACCGAGCATTGTGCACAACCGACAGAGTATATGTTTACAACTGACCGATCAGTAATGCATTGTGCCCAACCGACAGAGTAGTGCGTACAACCGACAGATACT
>CALNXI010005603.1:0-11703 GCA_942486025.1 Porites evermanni | reverse complement strand
AAACGGACGCAACATTGTTGGATGTTACATGTTGCGTCCGTTTGCACACCCTGTTGCATGTTGTTGGATGTTGTTGCGTGTTGTTGCGCAAAGTTTGAAACCGGTCAAACTTTTCAGCCAACAACTCCCAACATATCTTTTGTTCCGTGATCGCCGAAGCGTAGCCCAACAATGTTGGACCCGTTTGCACAGCTCTTTACGCATGGATTACAAAGACTTATGGACTTATCCCACGATGCACTGCAGGTCCCAACATTGTTGGGAGTTGTTGCATCCGTTTGCACACCACTGCCAACACGCACGCAACAACTCCCAACATTGTTGGCGCTACAATGTTGGGATTTGTTGCGCCCGTTTGCACGCAGCCTTAGAACGCTACTCCTCGGAAGATTTTAGAGCTTTATATTTCCCCATACTGTATTGGAGACTATTTCTATCTAAAACAGTTGCGGTAAAAACTGCGCGAAACATAATGAACTTTCAGTTCAAGTTTGCCTTTTCAACGATAGCGTTTTATTTCTAGATACGTGTTAGACAAAATCAGTATTAATATTACACATATAGCTCCAACGTGTAATTTCGACTGGGTGTACAAATCAAACAAAGTGCTAAGACAACTCACCACATATGCAGTTATCGGGGCTAAAAAGTCCTCCATACTTCGAGGAACGAAGTGAATTAATAGAGCCTGGTTCGAGATCCAAGCATGCTGCCCTGGGGATGTACCTGCCATCTTCATATAAAAGCGAAACGCACACGAATTGTTTTAGACTTACAGATAAAGATAACGATATTTTGTTTATTTAGCGCTAATTACACAAATATTCTAAGGCGCTAATAAAAGCTGACAAACGCTAACAGATAACAAATAGTATACTAACTCAATTTGAAAAAAAAACACTGCAATCTCACTGTTCAGTACAAGAATTGGCTCATTGGGCAAATGGCACCCCAGACACCACTGATAGCCGAAGGAAGAATGTCCCACAGTGACGGCCCAACACGGGCAAAACTGTCTCCAAGGGTCTTTGGAGACCCACTTTGTTTTAGGGACCCTTAACCCGTAGCTGGTATTGAATCTTAAATTGCAGCAGCCACTCTCCTTGAAACTTAGAAGCTTCTTTAAGTAGACAGAATAGCGTTTTCAAATAGCTAGAAATAAACTTGATTGTGTTTGGGGAATGAACTCGGAAGGAATACGAAACAGGGAGATAGGGGTACAAGGCCTTCTGGCTAAATACGTACTTACCCGATGTTTCGCTGAAGTAAACGTTTAGCCTGTCTGTTTGTGGACTTTGCCCTTTACAATGACCATCTGGCATAATGCCGTGCTCATCAGAAATAAGTTCCCAAAACTATAGGACAAAAGAACGCTATTCATTTCACTGTTTCACCACACTGTTTGTTTTTGATGTTGCTTTTTGAACCCCTATTTTCAAGACTGTTGTATCCAGTTGCACCGAGTGCTTTACTGTAAGATAAGTCAGAATTCAAGGGAGCGAACTAGCGAACTGTAGTTTGGTGGTGTTCACTGTATGTAAAAATATAATTTGTTGCTGGCTCCTCAAGGGGCAAGATGAAGCGGGTCCTGTGTTCTGCAAATGATTGGCTAACTAAGCGGGGCAATATGAGCTGAGCTTTTTTTTTTCACGTACGGGCTTAGCCGCTTTGTTCTCTAAAAAAACATTTGGCCATATTATATATCTTTTATTGACTGCGCTTGCTCGCTCCAGATCGATAGCTGGTTATTAACCTCCTTTTTGGGGACTAATATCCAGCCATCATTGATCTCACTTATGATGAACAACAACGCATATAAATTTACCACTTAATGCCACTTAACAGCAAAACGGAAAACTCAAGATACACCAATGTTGGTTTCACTGGTTTGCTTAGGCATTGACCTCTTGGAAGTCAGCATTAAAGAGGAAGGGGCCCAAAAATTCCCAGGCACTGTGAACTGTCCTGATTAGGATTTTGCAAATAGATTTATTGCATGTAGATGAAAATCTCTATAAAAATAATATATACGACCGGGAATGCGCGGCTAGGTCCAAGATACTCCCAGAAAAGGCCAACATCGAAAGAACCTGCTGAGAAACTTTAAGCCCTTTATTTTCACGTATTAATGAGCGGTACATGACTGCTGGCCATGTTTTCAACCTTATGAAATAACTAAAGTTTTCAGTTTTCAGGCTTTTACTGCGCTTGTCAGACACACATATATGCTTTATTCTCTCACTACGCTAATCATGAATTCTTGCTAGAATGTTCTATTCTTAGTTTTGAAGTAAACCGTTAACTCTCCTCAGTGTCAACTCTTTCCTTGCTTTCTCTGTTCTTTTACTGAACTAGACTTGAAAGAATTCTTTGCAGTTTGTTTCCCGACAAAGTTGATTTGACATAAATAAACAGACAAACAAACTATACACTANTTAGGCATTGACCTCTTGGAAGTCAGCATTAAAGAGGAAGGGGCCCAAAAATTCCCAGGCACTGTGAACTGTCCTGATTAGGATTTTGCAAATAGATTTATTGCATGTAGATGAAAATCTCTATAAAAATAATATATACGACCGGGAATGCGCGGCTAGGTCCAAGATACTCCCAGAAAAGGCCAACATCGAAAGAACCTGCTGAGAAACTTTAAGCCCTTTATTTTCACGTATTAATGAGCGGTACATGACTGCTGGCCATGTTTTCAACCTTATGAAATAACTAAAGTTTTCAGTTTTCAGGCTTTTACTGCGCTTGTCAGACACACATATATGCTTTATTCTCTCACTACGCTAATCATGAATTCTTGCTAGAATGTTCTATTCTTAGTTTTGAAGTAAACCGTTAACTCTCCTCAGTGTCAACTCTTTCCTTGCTTTCTCTGTTCTTTTACTGAACTAGACTTGAAAGAATTCTTTGCAGTTTGTTTCCCGACAAAGTTGATTTGACATAAATAAACAGACAAACAAACTATACACTAGGAAATTGTTGTTCCTTTTCAAATATTGAATAACGATTCAATTCACTCTCTTCTTTTCTTTGCTGCACTCGATTCATTTCAAATGTGAGGCTTGTTTCACTATTTGACGTTAACGTATTCTGTTGAACCAGTGGTAATACTGTGGGATTTAGTCCGAGTTAGTGGGGTTCTACCAGCGGCGGACCTAGGGGAGGAGCCCGAGGGGCTCGGGAGGGAGCAATGTAAAAATCAAAATTTTCTCATCTTAGAGACAATTGTTTACAGTGACATTGAAACCAAATAAGAGGCGCTTTTAAAGTTCTTAATTCCCGCCTACAGAGCGACCTACTGCGGACAACTCAAGAGCCGTTTAACAACACAGTTAAACTTGTAACATTTACACGTGACGATTTTAAGACTTAGACTTAAGACTTATGCTGACCAAAACATACTTGCGAACGCTATCGGTAATGCGCCTTGAAGGACGGAACCCTTAAGTTATATATTAATCTCAAGCTTTATAAAATTTATGTTTTAGAGAAAAAAAAAACACCTCGAAAGTAAAATTCTGAATTTCAACGATGTTCTTCAACAGGTAATTTTGCACGCCTCGCTTGGCAGGTGGCAGAGCCATTATCTTGAATTTAAAATTCTTTAAAGTAAAGGGGCCTCGTGTGATAATTCTTTTAAAATTTCCTTAAAAAGTAGATGACAACACCTTTAGAACATTTCTTGGTTTAAATTACAAAAAATTCAGTTTCTCTTCCCAAAAATCACCACTTCGCCTAAAAACAATTTTGTATGTTGTCAAATTTAAAGTAAATAACTTAGAAAACCCGCAACAAAGATCTTAAGATTTAAGTGACCTGCTCGATTTTAGAGCAGGTGGATATCTTACAATTGACATATGTTTTTGAGTGAAAAATCAAAAACTTTTTTTCCCGCCTTGAGCTTAGTAAATCAAAGTGAGATTTCTTCTAACAGGGAAGCGTACTTATGATGGTAGCCAAGCTTCAGCCTGCGGTCACTGACGAAGTAGTTCACCTTATCGCTCCAGAAGAACTATCCATTATGGAGCCAATACACTTTGCTCGATCTTTTGAGTCTTCGGAAAAATTCTCGCTCTCGTGTAAACATTAACATTAACCCTCTTCAGTAGTACTTTCAAACTGAAATTATGACTTTTCTTTAATTTTGGCGTAAGCGTTTTTGGATGAGTGCATTGTCATAGTCGATAACTTTTGAAGCGATCCGTATCCCGTGCTTATGTCAGAGCAAAATTCCCTTGATCTTGCCGTCGAGTACAAAATAAATTGTGTATCATTCAACACAAATAACTCTTTATTATCAAAAAAATTTCGATCACGCGTTTGGATAAGCAGAAGATTAGGTTCTTATTGGAATTTGCCTTTTTTTATTACTTCTGTGGTCGCTCCGAGTCTTCAATTCCGTAACAACAATAACAATGAGAGCGAGTCCAAAATTATCGGGCTTGAGACCTCGCTTACACAGATAGATGGAGAGAGGCAAAAGCTTGAGTGTATAGAAGAAGGTTTGTTTTATGCGTTTAATCGAACTTTCACTTCCTTAGCCCAAGCTGGAGCAGTTAAAGCGCGTAGAAATGCTTTTAACAATCATTAATTAATAAATAAAGCTGCTCTTTGCAGCTGATCGAACTTTTAACCCTGGGCAATCTTAAGTGGAGCGTGCAGTTTTCATGATTTGATTTATTTTCTTCTAAGTGAGTAGAAATTATAGAGTGGGGTACAATTGTAGTTGCTTCATTTGGCTTAAAATTGCATGGTTGACATTCCGAAAGTTACAACTCGAATGTTTCCACCGATCGAAACACATTTCTTAAGTTATTAAACAGCTTGATTTCTCTTAACGCAACTGATCTGGAAATCAAATTTTTCGTTCGTAATGTTTTGGAATTTCTAGCTATTTCTTAGTTGTATTATATCACTTCGTCTAAAATAGAGACCCTCATCTGCGTACTGCTTTCGCGAAATGTGTACTCACCTCTACAATGCGTGACAAAGTAGTATTTTGAAGTTTATAATGTCTCTCTAAAGAATTGTTTTTGTTCTAAATTTTACGCATATTCGCCCAAGTATAAAGGCTTTTTTTTAGTAAGGAAGACACCTGTGCAAAAAATGTATTAGGATTTTTCAACTTGGGGACTTCATTACCATAGTTAAGGGAATGATCAACTTCGGTGTTTCATGGCTATATATGTATCATACCTTGGAACTTATTTGATTTCCACACTGGCCAACCTGGATGTGAACTATGTCTCTCATGTTAACTGATTATCAGCTTGTTCCTGTCGGGAGATTTTTGTGGAAAACTACTTTAAAAGAAGCGGACAAGTCTGCACATCGTTTTCAACTCGTTAGCAACAAGTTGGCTGGTTAGCCGTGTTCTTGCTTCGTTCTCAAGAGACACATCTCATTAAATATTATTACTTAACTTGGTCAAGTTTCTCGCCTTAAGTGCCATTTAACAGTCGTTATAAGTTATGAACAGTTAAACACCCTGTCATTTAGATATCTACCAATAGTTCCGTGAGTTAACATCATGGCGTTTAGCACACACGTCAAACAAGCCCTAGACTATAACCCTTTTATGCGTCCGCGACTACAGACAATTGCGTGAAAGTTTAAATACATGTGCGGTGCTTAAAATTGTCAACTTCTTCTAATTTTCTGTCACATGCAAGCATCTTACCTTGAAAACGTCTTTCTAGTTGATTGATTCCAAATGGCATTTTGATGGTATTTAGATCTTTTCAGATCTCTCAATGGTACTCTAAAACCAAAGCCATTAGGACATATTTGAAATGGGCTACATTCTATCAATTGTCTGAAGGCATAAATAATTTACCATGGCCATGTTTAATTTGGATGAGGGGGGTGGTCCATTCATGGTGTTTCTCATCGCAGTAAAGTAACAGTTTTTCAGTTAATAAACCTTTCAATGGAGCTGTCGTATTTCTATTGGTTACGGGTCATGTGAATTTTTTGAACGCCAGTGGCATTGGTTGAATCAACAAAAACAGGAATGTTTTTTTAAACCTGCAGAAGGAAAATAAATAGAAATATAAATCATCAATTTCACCCATACTTTTTAGAGGTCTGTAAAGGTTACATTTGAAACTGATCATAAACCACACTGACGACAAAAAACCAGGCAAATTTTGTGTTTTTACTACTTAGGAATTCTCACTATATTAGGATTTTTATCGGAAGGACTGAAAAAAGGATATATGGCTAAAGATCTGGAAATTTCGACTTCGAAATATTAGGTCTAAAGTTTCCTTTTTTCTTGAAAGGTTGTAAAATGAAGCTCCTCCTTTCAAAACTTCAAATAAAATTTCTGCGTGACTTTTCAAGGCTATCGATCGAAAATTAGACCATGTAGCCACGACCAAAACAAAACGCACAGTTTTGACTCAATGAACAAACCAATACAAACCAAAACAAAAAAAACAGTAAATAGACAGGAATTCAGCCGTATCTAAAATCGTCTCTATCTTTTTGAAGTTATGAAAAATATTCTGTATTCTTTCTTACAGAACGTTAGATCTATTGTTTAACTTTCCGCCGGTTTTTCTACCATGATATGCGACAATGACACCTGAAGTAGATAATCTTTTTAGGGGTTTGAGCTTTTGCCTGTGTTTTTTATTTATTTTATTCTATTTTATTAGCTTCGCCTGTTACTGAACAATGAATAATAAATACTGATGCTTAATAGGCAGGGTGCCACAACAGCGGTGAGCCAATTACAGTGGTCCCAGAGCTTAAAAGATATGTAAGAAACAGTAAAACTTCATGTGACAATTAAAAACAACAACGGAGACGAACAGACACGTTACGTGAATGTTACATGACGGACAGATGGTTTTCTAGGATCGTGGGTTTTCTGGGTCGTAGTTACGTTCTAAGGCATCCACGTAGTACTTGTACATGATGGATTTGAATTGGCTGATCTGAAAGTTGCATGAAAGTTGAAGATCATTTGCTAGCGTGTTCCAGATTCTGGTGGTTCTATTAAAAAGGATCTTTGAAAAGTGACAGTATTACATTTCCTTGAAATAAAGTGAGTGACATTACGGTTGCTGTTAGATCTAGTAGTGCTTTTGACTAGGACTTGCGGGAGAACAGAGGGACTAACTCTAACTGTTCCAGTTTGCGTTTGTGTTCTATGCGTAACTTAGTTTTCTTGCTCAATCTTTTTCACCTGCTATTGCCTATTATTTTCTTCAGCACAGCAGGCTAAGCGGACAAAACGAATAATAACAACAACAGAAAAAGTAAACAGTGTAAATTTTTTGAAGCTGGGGTTGAAGTTTTCTTTCTGTCCTTGATATCATCCTCTCAGGACACACGTGATGCTTGTGTAAGTCCATCTTTTCCACTGGACCAAACGATGAAACTTTAAATAAGCAGTGAAATGTAAACATCTTTTTCTGCGACCGGATCGGGAGAGGACGCGCCTAAGGTGATTGCGACAACATCACAATAGGACAATGGGAACTAGAGCGATGATGTAATATGACCCGAAAAAAAATCGTGACTTCATCTGTTCTCCATTAAGCGCCTCTTTCTTCGAGCCTGAGAAAGCAGCTGACATTTCGAGACTCCGCCACTAGTTTCTATGCATACATAACGGCGATCAAGATGGCCGCCATCTTGAATTTTAACGACACTTTAGTTTTTCAAGAATGTGCTCGCGTAGGTAAGTGATCTACACATTAAACTTTCAAGACATGTTTAAAAAGATCATCGCTGCCTTTGGAAGTGTTTTCCACAATTCTGACGACCAAAAGTACAAAATTAAACCTTTTTTTGGCATGAATGGCTTCAACTTATTTTACTGTTAGCGGTTGCATACCGTAGCCTACAGCAATCGATTAGAAGCAAATTCCCCCCCCCCAAAAAAAAAAACAAAACAACAACAACAACAAAAAACATTAAAAAACCTTCCGACGGTTCCAAAAGTCTCGGTGTTATTGGTCGTCCGTCTGTTAAGCGATTTGACCGATCTGACCAACAATAAACGACTCTTAAACTCTCATAATAGACGGACCGAAACGCACCAATGACTTTTCGAGTCTTCATAGCCAATAACACCATGGCTTAATTGACAAACGACCAATAACATCGCAACTTACTGACCAAGGTCAATAACCAGAGTTAAATACCATCCACTTGACGTGATACAACTCACTTTGACTCGAATCAGCTCGAAGATGACTACCTCACAGCTTGTCGACACGTCAGTCACTGTCAACAACAGTCCTATTCAGGACTATTTTCAAGAGGAAGTTAAATTCAGCCTACGTAAAAAATGACTCCTGGGTTCAAACCTTTCACTGAGAGTAGCTTGTTTAGTCAGGCAACATATCCTGACATCTTATGTACGAACCTAAAAAACAGAATATTGGGTGGATTTACTAAAAACGGTGGACACGAAAGGATGTCTCGTTATCCAGGAGATTCTTTGCTGCAGTATTTCGTTTGCGCAATTTATTCTGGACACGTCATTGTCCGAACGAAGTTAAGCTATAAGATGTTACAAGCAAAATGGATTGAAGTTTCGAATGTAATTTCAAACAAGCCGAGTAATCGAGTACAAATCTTTATATTGATCTTGTTTTGAAAAAACGACTTAAAGAGATAATATTTGTTCTCTTTTATTGTGTAAATGCCAATCATATCTTTCAAAGTTTGTTGTTTCATCCTGCTAAAGGCAGCAGTTGGGTTTGTTATGAGGGTCAACCCTTTTAGCTTGTAAAGGAGCTCTACTTAAAAGAATGTTACAATCTTTCAATTATATCACAGAAAACGTGGATGACTTACTGGATAAAATGGGGCTAAGACTGATTTGTATTAAAAATAACGTTTATTAAACTAAAAATTGAAAAGAAGCATAGTTCATTAGCTGTGATGTTTTTTGTAGCTGAGCCTGATTTGCCTATTCAGCTGCCAAAGATGTTTTGTTCAAGAAAGTAAACATTTCTTGTCTCAATTTCCTTCAATGTCACATGAAATGAAATCGAGAATAATTTACTACATGGCATTGACGTTTTTTAATGTATTCTTTTCTTTCCTTTGATCAGAAATTCAGTTTTTGGACGATTTTCGGAAATAGAGTTGAGATACTTTAAAGAACTAAAAATCCTGCTTTCTAACATAGGTTTCTTTGGTATGGTAAACGCTTCGTTTGTGCTGGACTCGTTACGAAAGAAAATATGTGAACTGCTACCACATACAAATCAGAATCCACAGTTTGATTTGGGTTTAAGGTAGGTAATTTTATAGAAAATATTGATAGCGTCTTTAAGAACCATGCTTTATGATACATAGATTTGGACAGTCTTTAAACTAAAATTGCGTTACTAAGAATTCAAAAGGTTTCATAACTTTAATTCAAAGAGACTTGGACTTTCGATCCGAAGGCGTTACCATTTTTTGGAAGGGCCCAGAAAGAAAGGCTAGATCCGCGATACATAATGCTACCTTTTGACTGGTTTCACGTTGAATGACTACACTGGATAAAGGCTTAACAGAATTCAACAGTTATACCAGGGATTAAAAGGTGTTTTTAGTTAAACACGATTTAAATCGGCTTGCACAAATTTAACAAAACTAAGGGTACCCGTTACTTGATCCCTTATGTTAAAATAAGTCTTTAAGTTTTCTGTTATTGATTTGTATTTTGATTAAAACTACCTGAATTGAACATTGTTAGCTCTTAACTTGGATGCACTTCTTATTTGGCTTAATAATCCACCAAAATCCAAGGATTAGCAACAAACCGGCCGATCTTGCCTTACAATTATACAGAAATGGGAGAGTAGACACTTTTTAATAAGTAAAAAGTTTTTTTTGATCTTTTCATAACTTGCGATCCCCTAATTAAAAACCTAAGGATTGCTATGACTTGAAACGTTGCATGATTGCCGTAGATTTGATATGTTGCAATTGATCAAGGGGAAAGTGACATCATGTTGACGGCTCAATGTCAACTTGGCGCAATTTTTTATTATTGCAATCATGACAAAAACAAAGCACGTACAGCGCCTTGATCTGTTTACTCCTTGGAAATGGGAGGCCCTAATCTAATAATATCATAACTTTTGCTTGGTGATGAACCCCAGCTTTCATGACCCTCACTTAATTGAACGACGTTCCCGCGCGCACTGTCGAAACTGATTATTCGTTTACGCAAGAGAAATTTCCGCATAGGGTAGCTGTTATAGAAACCCTTGGAATTCATAAACCCGATTTTTGCTTTTTAATGTAAGGTAATATAAGAGGTGGTAACGGAAAATTGAGGATTTTCACGAGAGAAGATACAGGGCGAATAAGTTTTTTTTAACGCCGGATCAAAATGACAGGTGTAATTAAACTGTAAAAATAAATTGTTTAATATTCGATAATGATTGCCGACGCTTCAAAAGGTTTCGGTGATTGTCATTTTGCAAAAGCACCAAGATCGTATTCTTTTATAAATTGTAGGGGACCAGTTTTCAGTGATATCATGTTATTGTATGTTTCCGATCCATTAAAAAGAGTATGATTTAGTTTAAAGCGTTTGTATTTTCTGTTTGCGCTTAGATTTAATAGCAAACAATGAAAAAAATCTATTTCAAACACTGAGTTACTCAGTTTCGCAACAGTATGTCGTCTTTAATGGAGTATTCTCCATGTTTTATAAGGCGCATATACTTTTAACTGAACACTGATGTCGGAACTCTATATATATATGATGTTTTAAACTAATAATTCATTTTCAAAGAAATAAAACAGTACGGTAGGTTTTGATTTTATTTATCATAAGGAAACGATCTACCCAAGAGAAAGCAAAAATTGGGGTAGATGTTTTAATTTACAGGATAACAACTATATAATAATTATTATTCATGTTATATTACCTAATATTACGATGCGTGCTTGGTATTTGATAAACCTTTTAAAAATAATCTTCTCGCTCGCTGTTAGTCACGTTCAACAGTATTTTACCATAGCTGTTATTTCCTCTTTCGGAACTGATAAAAATGCAATTAATCACAATGTTTATTTTGCCCTGAGGTTGTCGGGTTTGATTGGTTCAACATCATTTAATTTCAATTTTGAGTTTTCTCCGGATACCGAAATGTCCCGTTTATTGCCTCATATTTTGTGCCTGCTTTTAATCAATTTATTTTCGAGACTTTCGGACCTCGTGCTGGGAACTTCTTTCTTACTTTTGGTCATGGCAAACTGTAAGTGAAAAAAAGGCACTTTATGTGAGTGTCAATGTATTTAGCACGAATGCTAACTGAGGACGCTATTTTTTTTCGTCTCCTACTGGAGACGGGACCGCCATTTTACATGGTCATCAAAGCCACGCAAAGTTCCAGCCGCTTGCAGTGCAACGGGAGTACCTTCATTTCTCAGTTATTTTAAGACCCTGGGTATTGGTCCGGCCCCGGGAATCGATCCCACGACCTGCCGCTCTGTAGTCAAGCGCTCTACCGATTGAGCCCTTTGACTCCCAATGGTGGGCAGAATTAAAATTTTTAGAAACGGTTTCAAATTAGTACTTGTCAAATTGTCAGATCTAAAAATTTCTCAACATAATTTCTCCCAAAGAGGTCCCATATGGACGGCTAAAACATAGAATTTGGCCCTGAGTGAAATATCACCTGTCAATACTCAGGCCCGGTATTGGGGGGCGAAGGGGGGGGGGGGGGG
>CALNXI010005602.1:7500-11704 GCA_942486025.1 Porites evermanni | reverse complement strand
TTTTTGGAAAATAGCAGAGTTTACTTTCCCTTTTTATCAACGGACTGCTTATAGTGGAGTAGTATACCAATGATGCTTGGTTCTGTTTTTCTCGACGTCGCAGTGATTCGGCACGATCGACGGTTTTGCGCGATAATGTATGTTTCCCTAAGATCAAAACAAAGACTTGATGTCTCTAATGTTCTATCAGCATCTAAATTATAAAATCACTAGCGACAGACAAGTCTAATTGTTAATGATCTGAAACAGCCTTGGTCTTTATCTTCGGTCTAGCGTCTTTTGTAGCTCGTTTGTAAAATACAACTTCGATTTATTTTGTTGATTAAGACAATAGGGCCATTTATACGAGGAAAAATAAGACGCGTCTTACATAAGACGCGTCTTAAATAAGACGCAAACTTTCCGTATAAACGGCACATTTAGTCTGAAATAAGACGCGGCTTAGCTAAGACGCGTCTTATTAGATAAGACATGCTCGTATAAAAAATTATATCGAAATATCCCTTATCTAAACCCATTTCGCTTGTTAACCTCTCTGGACGTGACAGAGAACAAGGAGAAAGTCACGCGTTAAAAACAACAGAATTTTGACAGTTGAAAGCAATTTGCATAACCTCAGAGCGCACATGAAGAAAGTCACGCGTTAGAAACAATAGAATTTTGACAGTTGAAAGTAATTTGCATAACCGCAGAGCGCATGCTCTCCAGCTGACATAGCCCCTTTAAGTTGGAGAAATATGGCTATGGACAATAGGCCCATAGCCGCTTTTATTGAAACAAACAGAACAAGAATGAATTCTGTTCTAATATGTTTGCCCAGTAAAGGTGCGGGCCAACGAATGGCAAGCACATGGCTTGGGAGTTCAGGTGACTTGTCCAAAACCTTAGAGGGGGGTTGAACATAATGGCCATTGACACCTGACCCAAACCCAGTCCCCCTGATTATCAAATAAACCCTGGTCAAAGAGAGAAGACATAAAAATTCTATTTGCAAGCAAATATTTTGTTTAATTTGTCAAATGTTTGCGAAGTTTTCTGGGGTTGTATCCGAAAAGATTGTATTTAGTTTAGAAACAGAAAAAGAAAATTTTTGAGTTTTGTTCACCTTAATATACTCCATAAAGCAGGCTCGTGAAATTTTGGAACAGAGCGGATTAGGAAGTTTCACTTCGCAGTCGTGCAACGGCAGCTAAGAAGTGTACAAGATAGTTGTTTTCCTCATGTTTACCTTCAATATTTTCAGTATATCTTTCCTATAAAAAGTAGAAAGTGGAAATTTTCAGGCGGATCTAGTTAAAAGTTTCCATGTTCTTTTCAACCAGTCTTGTCGCAAGGAACATGGGAATTTCCATGTTCCTTGCGACAAAGCTGGTTAAAAGGAACATGAAAACTTCCATGTTCCTTCGCCTAAGTTGGTTAAAACATATTGTCGCAAGGAACATGGAAATTTCCATGTTCCTCGGAGATAAGCTTGTTGAAAAAAAATTGTCCCAAGTAACATGGAAATTTCCATGTTCCTTACGACCAAGCCGGTTAAAACGAACATGGAAATTTTCATGTTCCTTGCGACGAAGTTGGTTAAAAGGAACATGGAAATTTCCATGTTCCTCGCCGCGACCAAGCTGTTTAAAAGGATCATGGAAATTTCCATGTTCCTCGGAAAAGGCCCATTAAAAGGTACTTGAAATTAATCCACCGCGGCGCCAGAGCTTACTAAGATGCTTTAAAAAATGTAAATTAAGAACTTAAAAGTGATTCCCAATGTTAAGAGAACCTAAAAAAACAAAACCAAATTTGGTGCACGAAAAGTAAGTCATCTGTTTACGAAATTGAACGTTTAAAATAAAGTTTACTTTACCTTCCACATGTATTCATTTGCTCTTTCGTAACATCGTTTTCCTTTAATATAGAACATTTTTATATTCCTGAAAGATTACTAAGAACGTGCACGGCCATGTTTAAAGGATAAGTTCAATGATCGGAGTGCTTACTCTTTCAAGTTCAATTAGCTTTCTTATTTGTTGACGAGGTTAAGTCCTAAGGATCAAGACTAACATGCCTGGTGCTGAAGCGCCTCCCCCGATTTGTCATTAAATCTCTTAAACACGAAGACGAAAAAAAACTTCCTTTAGTACACAATGGATTAGGTTGTAGCGTCCATGATGCTCAAGGGCCCTCATTGGTACAAATTCTTAGTTAAGTTGAGTTAAAAGAAAAGATATTGTTTTCCGTGGTGCAGAAAGCGAGGGAACACTATAAAAAATCTTTTCGGTGCAGTCTGTCAAGAGGCTACTGATAAAAAAAAAAGGTAAGAAGGAGTTAGCAATTTAAGTTTGTGCTTGTTCATTAGTCTTTAACATATCTAGAATTTAATTTACTAACGCAAGATGTTATAGAAATGAAAACCGTTAGAATACGTTGCCGTTTTTTTTTTTTTTAAGTCTTTATAGCTAGTGAATCATACTTTAAGCGTGTTTGTATGCTTTGCGAACCGCAACATTGCTGTCATCCTTTTGACTGTGTTTTTTTTTTAAAGAGCAGTTAGGAGCTTAGAACGTATTTTTCAAAAAGCTAAGTAGCGGCCGATACATACTCTAAATTTCGACATTTGTCCATTCTAACGGCCTCTTACAATAAATTGTAGATATTCCTTATTTACCTCCGGCACAAAACTTCTGAGGAACTTCCTGCTCTTCTCTAGCACTGATTCAGGGTAAGTGAAGAAGTTATATATTACACGTACTTTGGGGAAGAGGGATGGAAAGAGAGTGGGGCAAATAATATTCAAAAATCGTCACATCTTTTTAGGGCCATTTAATGGTTGATAGCGGGTTTAGAAATGTGTAATGGGAGGAAAAGTCGTTATGTCATGTTCCCATGGTAGCAAAATTTCGGGATGACATCACATAAATAGTGAATTAGCACTGTTTCAAACTTAAACTTCATCTCCGCCCAAAACACAACCCATAAATGCTACGCTTGCCTGAGCTCTGTTTACTGGGCAATAAAAATAAACACGCTTAAAGGGGCTATGTCACCCCACACGCATGCGCGAGCCAATGAAAACAAAATTGAAAAAGTCGGCCAAGTTGTGTCGGAGATTTTGGAAGGCTGTTTTTATCTGTCTAAATCTCAGCCATCGTTCGATAGTTAGCGAAGTCTTGTATTAAGAATCGTTCTATGGTGATTACAGAATAATTTTTTGGCGTTATTTTGAAATTGTTTGCCTGTGGAATGTTTTTACGTGGATTTACTGTGTCCTCTTATCAGCGGCCGTTGTAATGGCAGAGTTAATGACGGCTACTCCACAATGAGTGATGGAATCTTTGATGGAATCTTCCCTATAGTTCACAGAACCTTTCTATTGAGTTATTTTAGAGGCTGCTGGCTCTTGGATTTTTCTTGTGCTCAAAGTATGTGGACATTTAATGAAGCGGCTATCGAGTTGGCGGCGGCCGTTTTTTGTAAACGATTACAAGAGCATCAGGCCATGAGTTTCGTGACGAAACTAAACTCCTGGCGAAGGAAATAATATAAAATTCGGCTAGATTCCTTCTCGTATTTATCTGGATTCACGGCAAAGATAAACACGACCGTTTGCTCGTCCACATTGTTCTCAACAGACTTAGAGAGGCACCTTAGTACGAGTTAGATCCTGTAAATGCCATGTTTTTGAACTGTATGTGTTCGAGCATATTTTTGGAAAATAGCAGAGTTTACTTTCCCTTTTTATCAACGGACTGCTTATAGTGGAGTAGTATACCAATGATGCTTGGTTCTGTTTTTCTCGACGTCGCAGTGATTCGGCACGATCGACGGTTTTGCGCGATAATGTATGTTTCCCTAAGATCAAAACAAAGACTTGATGTCTCTAATGTTCTATCAGCATCTAAATTATAAAATCACTAGCGACAGACAAGTCTAATTGTTAATGATCTGAAACAGCCTTGGTCTTTATCTTCGGTCTAGCGTCTTTTGTAGCTCGTTTGTAAAATACAACTTCGATTTATTTTGTTGATTAAGACAATAGGGCCATTTATACGAGGAAAAATAAGACGCGTCTTACATAAGACGCGTCTTAAATAAGACGCAAACTTTCCGTATAAACGGCACATTTAGTCTGAAATAAGACGCGGCTTAGCTAAGACGCGTCTTATTAGATAAGACATGCTCGTATAAAAAATTATATCGAAATATCCCTTAT
>CALNXI010005602.1:0-2500 GCA_942486025.1 Porites evermanni | reverse complement strand
AAAGTGGGTCATCTGTTTATGAAATTGAACGTTTAAAATAAAGTTTACTTTACCTTCCAAATGTATTCATTTGCTCTTTCGTGACATCGTTTTCCTTTAATATAGAACATTTTTACATTCCTGAAAGATTACTAAGAACGTACACGGCCATGTTTAAAGGATAAGTTCCGTGAGTGCTTACTCTTTCACACAAACGCTCCTTCCTCCATACGTACTCCACATTTTCAGGCCACGTGAAGCAAATATGCAGAACTGGTCTACAATGTTGTTCTGACTAGTTATTTCTTTTTTTCTGAAAAAGACAAAAGTTCGGAATCAAACGGCCAAACAAAATTTTACCTCTTTATGCAATTTCGTAGGAAGGGTAAACTAGTATTAGAGGGTGTTTGAGCTAGACTCACATTAAATCAGTATCAAAGGCTCCTAGGAGCGAGCTCATGGATGAATTGAATTAATGTAGAAAAGACAGTTCAATAATCAGAGAAAAATATATACATCTTTTTGTACGGACTTGCCAAAATACAGCGTGACTCGAAGTATCCGATTGCATGTGCACTTTAATATTCTAGAAACTTGTTATCAGCGCAGCATTTCTACTTACAAAGAAAAGATCACTTTTAAAAGCAATTCTTAACGCTTTTTAGTTGTAAAATAATTTGCTTTCTAATGTGACTGTCAAACACTTTCCGAACGACAGTGCACTTTATTGTAAAATAGCCAAGTCTTATATACACGAGTTTTATTTAAACCGTGGTTTTAATAGTGCGATGCTTTTAAATAAATGTTTCCATATGATGAGTACGTAACGGTTCATATATGCAGTACGAGCTATATTAAATACAGAATACAGGCGTTTATGGCTAAATTGAACTGCTTTAGAACGCGCTTTTGATAAACACGAGCTAAAAAATTTTAATAAAACGGATTAAGCTGAGTACGTGCTTTCTGACCTAGCCAAGTAATTTAAACGCAGTCGAAGTATCCGATTGCCTTTCTCCACCTGAATGTTCTAGAGACTAGTTTATACCACTGCAGCATTTCTTGTAGAAATACATTAATATAAACAAAAGCCTACTTTAAGGCAAAGATCACCTAAGAATTCAAGCAAAATAGCCTAACGCTTGTTGGTTCTAAAACCTGTGCTTCTAGTTGACACAACATTAATTCATTCCCTGTTTGCATACGAAGACAAATGGTCGAATGGATTCGTCATAATAACTGAATAAACCACAATAGATACTCCTCAATGTCGCTTTAACAATTCGAGGACCGTTTTTTTGCAGTGATTATAAGGCTCTTTGGCTTATTCTCTTTTCGCTGAACGAAATCCCATCGTCAGGCTGCAATAGCTCTTTCACACTCCTGTCGATCGCATCTTCTCCATATGAAGTATAATATCGGGAACAAATGTGCACAATTCGTCCAAATATACAACAATGATCCACGCTCAATTATTTCAATGTCCTTTTAACAATTCTAAGTCCATTTCTTGGGGATGATATTATTAGTCACCTGATCAGTGTTCTTTAGAATATTTCCAACCCATCTCTATAACTGATGTGTCGGGAAAAAAAATTCGCCTTACTAGTACCCTCTAGGATATTCCAAACATACACGTAAAAGGCACTTGTAACAAAAGTAATACTAAGTAAGGGAGGTAGGAGTAACGTGTTTAATCTGACTTTAATAAATAAATTAATGAGTGAGTGAGTGAGTGAGTGAGTGAGTAAGTGATCGAGTGCCATTCGAGTGCCTCCAAAAGCCCATGGCATGACTACGTCATCCATGAGCTAAAAATAAAGCTGAAAAAGCGCTTTTTTGGATATAAGCATCTAAATCCATGTTATCTACTTAATGTTGACTTATGAAGGTCCTATTCAGACACCAGGATCTTAGGTGCCTGAAGCGGGCCTAAGATATCAAGCGGAACTCGCAAATGAATGCCCATGTACCTCGCGACAAAGCTCATCAATAGTAGCATGGAAATTTCATGGCCTCCCGTAAACGTTGATAAAACGGCACATGGAAATGCCCAGATTTTCGCACAGTGATTACTCGCACAAGCTTAATAATGCCGTAAGGACAAGTATAGTATCCGATAATTTACCTTTTCGCATCAACAGATCAACCGAAACAACTCATCCCGGCTTGAGAATCTTTCACACTACAAAGGGGTGTTGTTATGAAATATATTTAACATAGAAGTTATTAGCGTTTACGTTTTCTCAACAACAGGTCAAATGAAATTTATAGATCTTAATACTCTAGAAATATAGTAATGATTCGTTTTATACATAGTCTGTCAGTGAGTTCAGTATAAGTGTGGTCCTTCCAATTCATAAATTAGTCAAATTACAAATTAAAACGTCGCAAAATTTATGACCCATTAATTTCCCTATTTTACATAAGATGTCCACAACATTAAAGGCAAAATCAAATCTAGTCTTTTCAAGTGCATGAAGTTATGTACGATACCAGGTGGAAAATGAAAAGCGAAACT
>CALNXI010005601.1:0-11705 GCA_942486025.1 Porites evermanni | reverse complement strand
AAACGGTAGATATAGGCATATTTTTATCCCCTAAAAATTTTTCATCTGTTCGGATTTCCTAGCTGAAAGTCTAGTGATCCGAAAATTATAGGGATCAAAATTTACTTTTTCGAAAATTTCAGCCAGAAAAAAGGCTCCCGAAAATTCTAGGTGGCCTTTTAAAGGGGTAAAAATCCGTTAAAAATGGGCAATTATACCATTTTTTAGATGTTCGAAAATCCTAGGAGAGGCAGGCAAGCAAGAATTTTACAACAAATGTTCCGAAAATTCTAGATCTCAAATTGTCTTCCGAACAGATATTTTCCGAAAATTGTCGTTGGGTGCCCCTGAATAGACTCACCTGAATATGGAGAAGAAACCAACAATCATATCAGAAACTGCCAAGTTAACAAGCAGAAAGTTCATAGTTGTTCTCATACTTTTATTTTTCAGTACAACGAAACAGACGAGTGAGTTGCCAAGCAGATTAACGCCAACCATGATCGAGCACGCCGCTAGTATACTCTTGAAAACCATGGTGAACAGAATTGCTCGAGGAGCCGTTTATCCTCTCATAGTCTAAGGTAGTCTCCCTAAGAAAAGGAATACCATAAGGCACTGAACTACAGTTACATAAAAATGCGGGTGATTTTGAAAAAACATTCTTGCAAGCGCTTGTCGGAAGAAAAAATTTGCATGTAGCACAAATGTAATAGAAAGCTTATGGGAAAAAAAAGGGAAAACACGCAGCTGGCACTGAGTTACAAACAGGTTACAAACTAAACATAATTTTCCAATCGAGAGTGGTACCAACAAAGAACCTCCATGGTGCGGGATGACGATACAATGAGTTTGCCTTAAAATGCCTCGATCCAGAAAAGGTGAAATTGAACCAAAGAGAACTGAGTTTAATCACCAGTGATCGCATTTGGCAGTAGGATGATGCACTTCATCAAAACGCTGGTCACGTTTAATCACGAAAAGTTCTGATGCATCTTAGTGTCAAAACTGAAAGTTTACAACCACTGTCAATTNGTGAACAGAATTGCTCGAGGAGCCGTTTATCCTCTCATAGTCTAAGGTAGTCTCCCTAAGAAAAGGAATACCATAAGGCACTGAACTACAGTTACATAAAAATGCGGGTGATTTTGAAAAAACATTCTTGCAAGCGCTTGTCGGAAGAAAAAATTTGCATGTAGCACAAATGTAATAGAAAGCTTATGGGAAAAAAAAGGGAAAACACGCAGCTGGCACTGAGTTACAAACAGGTTACAAACTAAACATAATTTTCCAATCGAGAGTGGTACCAACAAAGAACCTCCATGGTGCGGGATGACGATACAATGAGTTTGCCTTAAAATGCCTCGATCCAGAAAAGGTGAAATTGAACCAAAGAGAACTGAGTTTAATCACCAGTGATCGCATTTGGCAGTAGGATGATGCACTTCATCAAAACGCTGGTCACGTTTAATCACGAAAAGTTCTGATGCATCTTAGTGTCAAAACTGAAAGTTTACAACCACTGTCAATTTTGTTATCTACTAAAGTGAAATGAATATTGCTTTTTATAGAATACAAATATAATCTAATCTTGTCGTCAATGACTTCCGATCATCAATTTCCCCCAATGGCGATCCTAAGTCAAAATTATTTTTCTCTCGGTTTTTTACCCTAAAGCTTCAGTTGTCCAATAACTTATTATTTTATTAGGTCTTTGAGTTTATGACAATTTCCAAACGGTTGTTTGTGGCATATCCATTTGATAGCCTAGGAGTTTTTAAGAAATTAAATTGTAATCAGATTGTGGGAAGACTACGCTTTGGGCTATCGAATGAGCAGCCGTTCAATGCTCAGTGTTTTCATGCTTTTTTACCACGCTAGTTCTAAATTTAAGGAAAAACGTAGATGGCAGAATATTTTATTGAAGTATTTGTATACAGGTCTATCGAGCTATTGAATCTTACTTGCTTTAAAAATTTAACTTCACACTCATATTTTAATATAATGCGTTGCAATAAAACGTAAAATAAGACGTAACCATTTTAAGGTTTTCTGTCGCTCCTCTCTCAGGCCAAAGATCGCTAAAATAGAAAACTATTTATCATATTATATGATTATATAATAATTGATCATATTGTACTGTTATGTTAACGTGTTTAGGCGATGGTTAGAAAAAGTAAGGGCAAAACGACACCTTTTTAGATCTTCATTTCAGATATTTCGCGCCTGTCCGACCCTTTCGGATGGTTAAATGGCACAAGGCTTGCCACTTTGTTAAGGCGCTTCAAAAATAAAGCAACAAAATATGGCTTGTCTGTTAAGTGATAGTAGCGAAGTACCAGCGATCAGAAAAATGCTCTACATATACATGTATAATTAACTTTTTAAAAATCACTTCTTCACTTCTGTTTTATATATTTATTACTTAAAGAAAACATCTACACGTAATTGATGCTTGGGGAAGTGTATGTATAACTTTAAATATATAGTCAGTGTATTTTAACACGATATAGAAGGAGGTAAAATTCGCCAAATTCGCAATAGATATCATTTGAAGCTAATTGATTACCTACTTGACAAAATAAACCCTAGTCTCAAAGTCTCAGATTAATTAGTTTTGAAGCTTTTGACTGCATTACACAGTCTTCTTCAATAAACGCTCAGTGTTGTCACGTGAATAAGTCACGTGACAACAAATGATTAAAATCATAACCTCCACCTCCATTTAGGGTTGAACGATGGCATCTGATATGGATGGCCTCCTCCTCTTACATAATTATCCTTCGCCGATGTACTAACACGAGGTGAATACGTTTTCATAGAAATAAAAAATATGACATAAATCTTATGTATAACGGAGTACCCGTGGATGGAATTCAGCTTACTTTACTTTCATTAACGGTCACTTAAACAAACACAAATATCATAGGCAGATATACTTTTAGTAGAATCGTACGTTCATCTAGCCACAAATTAAATGCCGCTAGCTGTTGCTTTCGGAACAGACAACAAAATAGTCATCATATTGTACCTACCTTGGTTGAAAAAGGGGCTAAGGGGATCCTTTGGAAAACAGTCAGAGATAAAAAATAAAATCTGTCTGAGTGATTGACCAAGTAAATATGTAACAAAGAACCGTGTCAGCATTGATTTCATGCAGCAGTCAGCTTACAAGGGCAATGTTGTGATATTGCATTCAAAATGCACGCGATATCTCGACAGGCCAGTATTTTAAAGCACTTTTATTGCGGCATTAAAACTTAAATGAAGGCGCATAGATCGACACAAAAAGGCAGAAATAGACAAATGAAATGTTTGAAAGAATTGCTGGAGATGAATCCTAATCAAAATCAGATAACACGACCCAAACAAGGCCACAGACTCGCTCCCAGAGTCAATGAAAGACATTGACAATTTAGATAATTACTGAAATGACGCCTCATTCATGGTTGTGATGTTCATTCGCAATATATTTTATAACGTCTAGCAATTTAACGCTCGAGAGTACAGATATTTATATTCATTTTGCAAATCCATAACAAACAGCAACTCACGCGAGGTTTGTTTGTCCAATTCGGTCCCTTCTCATAAGGATCTAAAGATTGGAGAGAGTTGGTGATGACACCTCCAGGAAAATGAGAACCATCACACAAGGAAACATCATGACGCATGCATTTTTGTGATATTCAACTGACATATTAATATTTTAGTGCGTCAAGTACTTTAACAATCGAGAATGCAAAGTATGAAAATTCTGACGAGGCTTTTCCTATATTTAGATTTTAGTCTTGCAAATACAGGGACGGAGGAGCCGGGGGGAGGACGGGGGGGCTGCCCCTTACTTTTCTAGAGGAAAAATGTTTTTGTTTAAGTATAAGGTACATGCTGTAAGCACTAGAAGTACCTGTCATTTTACACCTTATCCAGGTTGAGGTTGTTAACGGAAATGTCTCATTGAGAATGTTGAAAATGCCATTTCCGAGCCTGTAGATTTCAAAAAGTTTATGAGGGAGAAAACCACCCCCTCTAACAAACTCGCGTCTCGAGTTTTCAACGCCGCCCCCCCCCCCCCACCCCACAGTTGAAATTGCGTTCCGCCGTCCCTGAAATGTCAGCAGAAGTGCTTTGCCAGCGATAAATTTCAAATTGACAGGCAATTAAAAAACAAATAATAATGACGATAATCAATAAATTTTCAAAAATAGCTTTTTTATTTTTAATTACAGAAATATGGAAAATAAGAGGTATCTGTTGATATTGTTATGAGCCTGCGAGATTAGTAAAACCGTGCAGAGGCGCAAAATTGTAAACGATTGTAATTAATACACACGTAGGACCCACCATCTTTGTTCATGTTGGTTTTGTAACGCAGTGAAATACATGTAAGGTGTTATTTGTGTGCTCTACTGCCTGAAAACAGCGCTTATGTGCAATTTCATTGAATGACCAAGTTTAAAAGCGTTAATGGTATGTCTTTAGAAACTTCCTATTAAAAGAAGTTAACCAAACACAAGCTAAAGTATATACGCCAGCAAGGCCCCGTTTACATGAGGAAACGTTTTTACCGGGGAAGAGGGTCACCCTCCCAGCCGAGAAAACATTAGCGAGCGTTTACATGAGAAAAATGTTCACCCTTTGTCCAAGCCAACAGCGCTCGCGCATGCTCTGATGGTCTCGCCTTGACAAGCCAATGTGTTTATACAAGAGAGGATAAAGGGGAAAGAGAAGGCGTCCCCCATACACACCCTATTCCATAGGTAATTCGTCTCGAGTTATTTTTAGAATCGGGATAAAGTTACCTCGTGCGCTGCGTGGATGTTTCGTGGAGGTTTCGCATGACTAAACGCCGTGCAAAACATGTCGGGCGAAAGGCAATGAAAGCGTAAAGAGATCGAGAGCATTTCTGAATATTGAAGCGGAATGAGTCGGCGCTTTACTGGGAAAAGGGAATCGCTGGACTCTTTGACAACCCGTGAAATCAGTTTAACTCGAAGTTGTCGTAACCTCGGTGCTTTAATAAAATAAGAAATTTCGCCGGTCTATTGAAACCGGTCGTTTGTACAATAAAGCAAGTAGGACGCCAAGTGTTATTTTTGTTGAATAATAAAAGACTTATAAAAGAATAAATATCAAACCAGAAATTGCTCTATTCAGTGTGTTAAGGATTTCCCTGCTGTACTGTTAGGTCTATACAAGAGGGGAAGGACGATTCTTTTTTTAATTTCCATTTCGCTGACAGCGCTTAAGTAGAAATCTCTCTTTAGTCGTTTCCGTCGAGAAAACGAATAGCAATATCGCTCTCCGCGTCTTCCGCCATTTTTTTCTGCGTCAATTCGTGAAGGACGCGTGGCTCTGAGCGTGGGTCATCCTCGCGGAACACATTCGCGCTATGTGATTGGCTGTTGTTTAATCTCCCTTGGGATCTGTCGTCTTAAAAATAACTCGAGACGAATTACCTATGAAATAGAGTGTGTATGGGGGATACCTTCTCTGTCCCCTTTATCCTCTCTTGGTTTATGTGATTGTCTCGGCGATGACCCTACCATCTTTTTGTTTTTCATGTAAACAGTTCTCCAAGTTTTTTTTAAAGGAATTATAAGAAAAGTTAGCTGTTTCTCGCTCTTGCTCCAAGCAGTTTTTCTCCTGGTACTCCATTTTTAAATCGTAATTTATTTAATATTCAAATCCGCACATCCAGTATTTCATTAAAAGTCTTGACACTGATGTAGATGAAAAAATGCCACTTGTATTTGTTGACAGCTAAGCTATAAGTTTCTACTGCTGACTATACCAGAAATGTTTGCACTATTATAAGGGTTGAGAAAGTCTACTGCCCGATAGGTCCTACAACATAAAGCACCCCTGATATGTTGGCGAAAGTTTGCGCTGTGGAGAGCATAAATAAAAGGATTCATGGCTGAATTAAGACCCACAAGTACAACAGAAATTATGAATGAGTATGAACTGTAACCGTAATTCCCTGGTTCGAATTGAGACAGCATATAAACTACCAAATTTGGTAGCCAGCATACAGCGTACATAATACTGACGACAGAAACCATTTTGGTCACCTTTAGTCTTGCACGGACTCTGGCCTGTTCTGACACAACTGTTGCTTGAATACCTGTTTTCCAAAGTTTATATAGAACTCGTAGATACAGAAACGCCATGGCGGCGACCGGAATGGCACCATAAGTAAAAAAACATACAACTGTGTACGCTTCACCAAGCTGTCTCTTTGGCCAACGCTCCACACACTGAGAAGTCCTGTTATCAAAGAAAAGCATAAAGAACAACGGAGTGTTCAAAACTAAAGCAAAAATCCAGGAAGCTGTTATAAACAACGTTAATCGACGGTTTGTTAGTCGGGAACGGTCACTTAGGGGACTAACAATGGCAAAATAACGCTCCACTGCCACCACTACCAAAGAAAACGCAGACGCTGCTCCACCAATCCAAATAAAGTTTCCTCCAGTAAGGAACTTGCACATATGGTCTCCTGCGGTACCGTTAGGGTGGTGAAATGTCCATCTTATGACGTACTGTGGAGTGATAGCAAGAGCCACCATCATGTCTGACACAGCCAGGTTCACCAGCAGGTAATTAATGGGTGCTCTCATGCCGCGATACCGTAAAACCACGAAACACACCGCGCCGTTACCAAGGAGATTTATTATAACTACCAGTGAGAAGGCCACTGTAAGACCAAAATCAGTTGCTGTCATGGGGCTCATTGCTTCCGAAAAAAAAAAAAAAGGAAAATTAACATTGAAAAGAAATTATAACGTTTGGTTAATTTTCATTAAATTTCAGCTTGCTTTATTGAACTTCCGCTGAATCGAACTCGGAATCTTTGCACCATTAACTGGAATAGTTCGGGTAAAATGAAAATAAACAAAGAGGTTATAGGCAACTATAAAAAAAAAAGGATAGTTAAGGACAAGAAAAGAGTTAAACATATGGTTTGGTAAGGGATGGAGCCCAAACGGCAAGTCTGAAAAGTTTAGGCTAAAATTTCGGGACTCAGAAGGCGTGACATCAGTTCCCCTTTTAACGAATGACACTTCACCTCAAGCTAAGTGACTTACTCGCTCGTCACAAAAAAATTTTTGTGTTCATGGAGGCGATGACATCCCCGTGTTTCTTAGTATAGCAAGTTTCGCTTTTTTCTTTTGAAAGATTTGAAACATATTCTTGAGTCTGTCTGTTTCTTTCGCTGATTTTGTTAGCGTTGAAACCAGGGTTGAAAGGAGTAGAATAATGCTGTTAGTATTTTGATTTGATAGCCTCAGTACACCGTGATCTGTAACTTATCATCTGATGAAGGACATGAAGCCGTTAAGGATGATCAATCTACGAACAAAGAATAAGGCCAGATTATCTGCTTTTGTTATGTATTGTCCTTAAATTTATTTTTTTTTTATGCTGGAATTTAACGGGTTCCAACCGAGTTTAAAATATCGCCACTATACTCCAAAGATAAAACCAAATGAACTGACTGATCACGACATACAAATTATGAATCTCCCGGCTTCAAGGAGAAAAAACGTTCATCGCATTACAAGGTGTACGATGTACTAACACTTACCATTATCGGCGATTTACACTGTGATATAGTGTTGAAGAGAAACCGTTTTCTATCTCCTCAATATTACTGGCGTTCGTGCGCTATTTATGATGGACATGAGACCCGTGACCCTGAAAAAAAAAAGTTGTCAGTGTTAGTCACGTGTTTATGAAAGGAGGATACACCGCATGTCACGCTATCGCTCCGGATTGTATGACTTTTTAATTTTCAGGCTTTCTTTTCAAAGCAGCCGCTTAAGTTAAATGCATCACTGCGATGACCTTTCAGTGATCTTTCACTTTTTAAGTTTTAGAAAAGTTCCACAGTAACATTTTCTTTTTCTCAACTAATTATTCTGACTTATTTTTTTGTTACCATGTTACCATGTTTTTGTTATCAATAACATAGCTCCGACATCCGGTATCTTAGGCCATGTAAACACGACAGAAATTTTTCTCGTCCGGGCAAGAGCTTTTTGTTATTCCTACTATTCTTTACTTTCCAATTGAGTGCTTTCAGTTACAAATTATCCTCCCTCGGACATAAGTTGTAGTTCTTCGGTCAAATATCTCAATAAATAAGAGTGACTAACACCAATTTAGCTTATTTTGATATGTTTTATGATTTTAACAACAAAGTGAAACCATTTTTTCCCCACCAAAGCTACACCACAGTTTCTTTAGAAACTAAACCCCTTCATTCTTACCCCACTAGCCAACTGGAAGCGTAAGCACTGCCACCGGAGAAAATTTGTAAAGAAGGAAACCCCTCGTGGAGAAACGGCCGCAAGGCCCAAGTTGGGACGCTTTGCGCAGAATTCGAAACGAAATTGTAAGATTTTCCGTTTTAAAAGTCTAGATTAAAGAACGAAAATGTCGAAAAATTCCCCACCCCTGGACAGACCCTCGAATTTCTATGGCGCTCCGATCCAATAGACCCTTCCACGGTAGTTTCAACTTTTGACTGACTGGAACAAACTTATAAGTGAAAATCCGTCAACACAGCTAAAAAGAACGCGTTATAATTGGTAAAGATGCCAAGATTTAACGGGATTTGTTGAAAACTAACGAAGATATGCTCACAAAGTCGCCCAGTTTTACAGAAGTTTGTATGGTGCGGAGCAAGATCTTGCCATCCGTCCACCCCCTTTAACCAAACATCTGTAAAATGTCGCGACTTTTTCACCTGTTTTTTTTTTTGGTTCTGTTTTATTTGTTATAAAGAATGAAGAGAGGCAAATTTAGAAGGATTCGTATAGAGTCATTAGAGGCTAAACTAAAATCTCAGAGAAAATTTGCCCCGAAATGCTAGTTTTTAGCCAGTAGGCCTTTTAGATGTTTTTTTTTTTTGGAGTATTTCCGGAGTCAAATCCCGTAATATCACAAATTTAATTTTTATGACGTCATCAATGAAGAACTGCATACCTCGGTGGCAGATGAGCCATATACGTAGCCCCGTTTACGGGCAACTACAGACGATTGGCCCGCCGTCCGCCATGATTTGTGTTTGTTGTATGGCTCTAAAATCCTAAAATAAATACTAGATGACTAATCCAGCCACATGAAAGCTAAGTTTATTTTTTTCCCGAGAATCTCAATGTTTCCCAAGGCATAAGTAGAGATTAGGGAGAAAAAAAATCACCGGTATAGTTTCTCGGGGAAAAGTGATTTTAAACGTGATTTCCTGGTTGGAAAAACTTACCCAAATTTATTACAGTCGAGGCAGGTCAAGCGTATCCCCCAAGATTGCATTTATTTAATGAATCGATTATTTGAAAAATGAACCGTTAGTCGTTGCCGCAAACAGTCTCAAAGTTAAATCTGCATTCTTGCATGCGTAATGAACAGTGAATGTTTCACGATAACTCTTCTGTATTCGATAAGATTGAAAAAACTTTGAATAGATAAAATTGTTTTCAAGACATTTACATTAAATTCAAGAAAACTGAGCTGGCAGAAAGTTCATGACTATGTCGAGTGTGAATTCACTGCTCATTAGGTATGCAGGAGTCCAGAGATGAAACTGAAATCTACAACTACCAACGCATTCAACCTTCGAGTTATAAATTCATTAATGCAATCTTTAGGGTTAGCTTGACCTGCCCTGACTGTATAGTAAAGTAAATCTCAGCGAGCCGTCATCATTCACGGGTAACAATGCACTGTTACTCTATGAAGTCATAGATTTTTGCAATGTTGTCCGCTCTGACACTTGGCGGGAAAATGTCTTGCTGTTAGAGCTCATGTGTCCTCAAAGTAACCAATGAGTTTCGCGCTGTAGGTTGGGGAAAACGTAGTAAGGTAATTTTTACATATGGACCGACTTCGATCAGTCCGTCAGACAGAGGATGCATGAAACACACATACGTATAAGTTAAGACAAACGCTGGTTTTTCCAAGTCATTTAACGCTGTTTACTTAAATATATGACTTCTATATATTTACAGTGTCTTGATAAATGCAATTTAATTTGGCTAAAACAAAAAAAAACGCTCCTTAGTCTTAGAAGTCTTAATTAAAATTGTTGACTAAGCTGCATTGTCAGAAGTGTGTCGTTGCTTTGTCAGGCAACTGAGTTGTTGCAATTGCTACAACCAGTTGCAAAAATGTTGAGACACTCCCACGGAAAAACGACCTTTCTTGCTTCAAATCGCTCCTGGTCACAGGTCTGTAACATATAGTACTGACCTCCCTCCTCCCTCCCATTCAAAGTTGTTCCTCCAAGTTTTGAGTATGGTCTTGTATTGCCAGCAACTTTGATAAGGGGTGGAGGGGGTATCACAAGCACAAGATCGTGGACAGGCCATTTATGCCACAATATGGTACAGTGTCTCGAGTACTTTTGCAACTGGTTGTAGCAGGGGCGTAGCCAGCCCAAAGAGCTGTAGGCCCAGGCCTACAAATTTTTGATNTCGCGCTGTAGGTTGGGGAAAACGTTGTAAGGTAATTTTTACATATTGACCGACTTCGATCAGTCCGTCAGACAGAGGATGCATGAAACACACATACGTATAAGTTAAGACAAACGCTGGTTTTTCCAAGTCATTTAACGCTGTTTACTTAAATATATGACTTCTATATATTTACAGTGTCTTGATAAATGCAATTTAATTTGGCTAAAACAAAAAAAAACGCTCCTTAGTCTTAGAAGTCTTAATTAAAATTGTTGACTAAGCTGCATTGTCAGAAGTGTGTCGTTGCTTTGTCAGGCAACTGAGTTGTTGCAATTGCTACAACCAGTTGCAAAAATGTTGAGACACTCCCACGGAAAAACGACCTTTCTTGCTTCAAATCGCTCCTGGTCACAGGTCTGTAACATATAGTACTGACCTCCCTCCTCCCTCCCATTCAAAGTTGTTCCTCCAAGTTTTGAGTATGGTCTTGTATTGCCAGCAACTTTGATAAGGGGTGGAGGGGGTATCACAAGCACAAGATCGTGGACAGGCCATTTATGCCACAATATGGTACAGTGTCTCGAGTACTTTTGCAACTGGTTGTAGCAGGGGCGTAGCCAGCCCAAAGAGCTGTAGGCCCAGGCCTACAAATTTTTGATTTTATCACTCTACCGTTTGCTGTATTAATAATGCGTTGTTTTCATGGGGTCAGCTAAAAAGTTTAAGAGCTCAAAGTGTTAGTGAGGTCAGTGCCTACTAGTCATGTGTGCAGTTTTCAGGATGTGAGGAAATGAAAGTCAGCCAGGCCTACAAATAGTCGAAAAGCTGGATACGCCCCTGACTAGCTGCTGGAGCATTTGCTTCTCGTTGTTTCATGAAATTTGAATGTGAAGATGTTATCATTCCAAACCAAGGTAAATAACGAATAACAAGTAGCCACGGTGTTACTAAAAGTACCGCTTGCGGTTGTAGTTGCACACATTTTAGGCATCTTACTGATGAACGGTTATTGTGACAGTTAGATATTTTTCAGGCTGGAACAACAATATTGTTTTTAGTTTTCCTCCCTTCAATTAATGACAAAGTGACTGGTGAAACAAACGACATACAAACCACGATAGCTGATATTTTTAATTATGCCGCCTGAACCATCTTTTGCAGTAAATCTTTCCCTTTTCTAGTCTGTGTGTGAGGGAAGGCTAGAGAACGAACATCATCTTTCGTAACGCATGAAGGGTGGCGTGGATTTGCCAAAGCTGAGTGCTC
>CALNXI010005600.1:0-11709 GCA_942486025.1 Porites evermanni | reverse complement strand
GACACATGAAAATACCATGTGTCAAGTAAACACCTCAGAAATTAATAATAATACCAGTAATTCTAATAATAAAATCCCTGAATATGCCAGGAACTACAAAAAAGAATGGCTTTTCATAAATGGGATAAATAGGACAGCTGGTAAAATTTTAGCCAAGCTTGAAAATATCACTGATTATGAAAAAGTTATTTCATCTCCAGGAGCAAAATCACTTGTTAGAGATTTTAGAAAAGTTTTGTCATTGGAGAGACTGGGTAAACTTAAAACTATAAGAGAATTAAAGTTTAAATTAAGTGATGTTGAAAAAATAATTGTGTTAAGAATTTGTATTTATACAAATATGGGTTTTCGTTTCCCACTTGTTTATAATTTTGATGAAGATTTTCAATATTTATTTGAGAATTTAATAATGTTTACTAATATGTGTAAAATTAAAAATGAAGAAGATTTTGAAGATGATTTATATAGTAATTTTGATAATTTAGAAATTGAGAGTGATAGTGAAAGTGAAAGTGAGGAAAGTGAAAGTGAAAGTGAGGAAAGTGAAAGTGAAAGTGATGAGAGTGAAAGTGAAAGTGACTAGTAAAGTTTATGTACTGTAATAATTTTTATTACAGGACAAAATGTCCAATCAAGCAAATGGTTTTCAGGGTTCACAACCCTTTATAAAAAAATTTCAGGATTTGAATAATTATATAAAATATATTGAAGATATTAAAAAAATGGAAAAAAATATTATTTGTGATTATTTGCTTAATCTAGTAAATTTTACAATTAAATATTTTCTTAATCCAACAAAGGATAATCTTAAGATTGTTGATTGGTATTTTATTGATTTGATGATAAAAAAAAATAAGATAATTATTAGGGGGTTGTTTTATGACCTTGGTTTGTTTATTGAAGATAAAGTACTTGTTGAAGGAATACTTGAATTAGAGGAAAGAATAAATGAAATGAATGATAGTGTTTAGTAAAATTTTATAACATTTTTTTGTTATAAAATTAATATAAATAATTAATAAAAAATGGAACCAAGGTCAAGAGAGACTACTCCTAAAAAAGAGGATTTGGATTTTATAGTTGATGATGGATATAGACATGACGAGGATTTAGATTATGTTCCAAATGAAAAAATTATTATTAAAAGACGAGTGTTTAAGAGTTTGCCCAGAAAAGCTAAAAAGCTTGCTGCAGAAAAAATAAAATTGATTTATGATTTAAATATTATCTAAACATTAAATAAAAAATGCAACTCACCAACTACGAAAATATTAACCAAGAGAATATTATCTTTAATGAAGCCAAAGAGTTTAAAGTAAAAAACAGTAAGATCAAATACAAACGTATTCCAATTGAAGTCAAGTACCCAAATAACAAAAAAGGACCACTCGTAATAGAAACTCCAGTTCTTTTTAGTTTTGGTGTTAATGAAAAGAAAAATCAAGAAACAGGTAAGTTAGTAGGTTATAGTATTCCAGTATGTCTTTGGGCTAAAGATAGTGAACCGAGTAGTAAAGAAAAAGCATTNGTAATAGAAACTCCAGTTCTTTTTAGTTTTGGTGTTAATGAAAAGAAAAATCAAGAAACAGGTAAGTTAGTAGGTTATAGTATTCCAGTATGTCTTTGGGCTAAAGATAGTGAACCGAGTAGTAAAGAAAAAGCATTTTTTGATTTTATTAATAATATAACAACTGCATCTCAGAAACATCTAGAAAATGAATATGGAGTAGATTTAGCATCATCTCTACCTTCACCATTTTATTACAAAAAGGAAGAATATATAGACAAGAAAGGAAAAAAGAGAACAAAAGTTGATTTAACATCTTCACCAGTTCTTTATGCAAAACTTATTTACTCTGAGAAATCAAAGAAAATTCTTTCACTATTTAGAACAAAAGGAAAGAAGGATTTAAATCCTTTCAAATATATTAATCAATATTGCAATGTTAAGATGGCACTAATAATCGAAGGAATATTTATAAGTAATAATGTAACATCTTTACAAATAAAAGTACATGAGTGCTATATCATACCATTAAAACCTAGAGAATCTTTACTAACGATTGAAGAGGAGGAGGAGAGTGAGGGTGAAGAGATGCCTAATCAAGAAGCTGAAGACTTAATTTTATCTGATGAAGAAGATGAGTAAATAATTGGATTTTATTTTTAATACAAATTTTGTATTAAAAATCAACCAAATCCTTTAAACTTACCCATGAGTTAAATTTATCAGGATATCCACTCCATTTTACTAATGCCATTTTTTTCTTATTATCTTTTCTGATAATTTTTTCTATTCTAAATGTTTGTTGTTTTGCTTTCTGTAGTTCTTGATCGTAGAAAGAACCTTTAATCTCTTCTCCCATCAAATCAATAATAGAATATGTAATAGGTTTTGTTGGATTAACTTTATCAATTACAAATATTTCCTCTGTCCAGTTTGGTGTGTAACCTTTATCAAATACCTTTTTCTTATACTTAGAAATTCTAACACGATCACCAACCACAAATTTTGATTTACCAGGTTTCAAGTAAATTAAATCACCATACAAATTATTCCAAACTTTACTTTTATTTTTCTTTTTACTTGCTTCAACAGGAGTCATTTTTATACTAGAATGTCTCGTATTATTGTAATCATTAACTAGTTTATCTAACTTATTCCAGTAAACAGTGTTGTTATTCACAGTAAACATTTTCCACATTCTGTTTTTCATTGTTTTATTCCATCGCTCAACAACACTAGATTTTTCTTCGTTTTCAGTGTGATACAACCTAATTCCCTCTCTTTTAAGAAAATCTTTGAAATGTTTACTTATAAACTCAGAACCTTTATCTGTCCATAACATTTGAGGTTTACGTTTACTTTTGAATATTTCCTCAAATGCTTTACTAACAGTTTCAGTTTTTTTATCTTTCAATCCCTTAATCCATCCATACTTGCTAAACACATCAATAACCATAAGAAGATATTTAATCCCTTTATTCCATTTACTAAACTTTTGCATTTCAACTAAATCAGCAGCCCAGATATCATCAATCCCGTTTGAGATTACTGATCTCTTTTGAAAGTTTCTTGTGATTGGTTTGTGAAGTTCGTCGGCTAATTGTTGAGACCAATCACTACTCAACGCCGACTCGCGTTTAAACCCATTCCAAGTTTTTGTTTTGTATTTATCATAGTTCTAGCCATAGCATGCCCCCATTGTCTTTTTTTCAAAGGAATTGCATCCAGGGATTTTACCATTTTTTTATCAGCTTCATTTTTACATTTTACTTGTTCACTTTTTGGTTTATTTCCACAAACTGTGTAATCCACATCATGTTGCATACTAACCGCATCAGTTGGTCCTGTTGGTTGTTGGTAGATTTCTAATATATTACCTTCATCATCGTGTCGTAGTTGTTTATGAAGAGGATTACCAGGGCCAGTATAATTATGACCTGGTAAAACAAAACCTTTACTAGGTGCTACTTTGAGAATAGCATTGTGAATATCTATTCCTCTTCCACTCCTTCGGTCCAACTCTGGTCTATCAGTTTTATACTTTTTATTTGGTCTAACTTTGGTTGACAGCTGGTTCATAGCTGTTCCAACGGAATCTTGAATAAATGGAGTGAGTTTACTAATCCCATAATTTACAGCTTTTTTCTGAAGATTTTTATTTCTCATTAACTCACTTGCTCCATATCGCCCCATTTCAACTGCTTTTTTACCCATCCAAGGTAAACCATAATGAACAAATCCGTCAACTGCTGTACCAACAACAGTATCAAAAAGACCTGAACCATATTTATTTTTAACTTCCGCTAAAGATTTGTATATTTTGTTGGTTCCTAGACCATCATTAAAAAAATCTTTTACATGAGCATATCCAATTTGTTTGCCATTTTTCTTGACAACCATTATGGGATTACCTTTTTTGAGATAAAATTTTTTACCACCGTAACGAAAGACAGTTGTTTTACCCGTCCAGAAATTGGAAGTAAATATGCCATCTTCTGAATTAACAACACCTCTAGCAATATCACCAGACCAATAATCTTTGAATGTTTGCTTTGTTTGAGGAAACAAGGTTTCTGAAATTTTTTGTCCTACATTTATTCCTGTTTTGATTGGTCCAAAAGCATCAGAAACACCTTTGCCCGCCATCACTGACGGGCTGATTAGTTTTTTGACTTTCTTTTTCTCTTTTTTCCACTTCCACTTTGAGAAGCTGTTCCAGTTTTCACATATCTAACTTTTTTATTTCCACAAACTGCACATCTGCAATAGAATTGAGTTCTACCTCTTTTATCAGTTTGGTAACCACTTGGCTCTGTGCAAGGAGTTACTCTTTTATCTACAATGCAATATGATTCTTTCATTTAATATAATGTTTAGATAAAATACATCTACGAAGTATGTCTACTAGATCTAATTTTTTAAAAAGTGAACTTCAAAAGATATATAACAACCTAAACATGAGTTATGAATATGCTGATTTTGCTAGATTGGAAAATGACAATAGATTTATAAAAGTATTTGAGTTGCTGATGGAAATAAGTGAGAAATCAAGTACTCTCAACAAAGTTGTAAAAGGTAATTATCTATTTATATAATAAATGGAAGCCAAATTCTTTTCTGAGATAGAAAAAACGATTGATGTTAAAACACTCAAAGATTTTGAGAAAGAATTAAGAAAAAAAATAGTAAATGAGTTTGAAACTCTTAGAAAAAGTAATGATGATCTTTCTAGAATACTAATGGCTGGTGAATGTGAGATGTGGGGGAAAATTCAAAATGAGGAATATTCTTGGTTGAAAATAGATAGTGATAAAAAGAATAAACTTTTTCGTCTTATTGACATTTATTCTCAATTTAGTGAAATAGTTGATAGTGTTAAAGATTTAAATAAAAAAGTTGAGAGAGTTAAGCAACTAAAGAATTTGCCAGATGATAGTGAATAAAACTAATTTAAAGAATATAATTATTATATAAATAACAAACATGTTGGAGAAGAAGTTTACTAATAAAGATTTAGGAATTGAGATAAATTCATTTATTGATAAAAGACTAAGGATTTGGTTCAAAGCTAAAGAGGTAGCTCAAATTCTTGGTTATAAAAAAACAGAAAATGCTATAAATAGACATGTAAGTAAAAATCACAAAAAAACTTTTCTTTTGAGCTGTCACCCCGTTTCAGGGGGTCAGGTAATTAAAGATAAAAAAAGCTGCCCGCCTGAAACGGGCGGTCAGGTCCAAGGTAGATGGATTATATTTGTTGATGAACCCGGTTTCTATGAACTTGTTTTTAGATCTAGATTACCAAGTGCAATAATATTTCGTGAATGGGTTTTTACTAAAGTTCTTCCTTCAATTCGAAAATATGGATACTATAGAATAATTGATTCAAGAATAAAACAAAGAGTAGTATTTGATGGTTTAAAATACTATAAACATCCAGTGTTTAGTAATTATGGAGCTTCTAAAAATGGAGAAGTAATAAATGTAAAAACTGGAAGAATTATTAAAACTAGTAAATGTGCTAATGGTTATTTGAAATTTAACATTTATAGTGAAAAACTTGAAAAACCTTATACATATTCTCATCATAGATTTGTATATGAGGTTTTTAGAGGACCAATTCCAAAATGTTTAGAAACGGATCATATAAATGGGGATAAAACTGACAACAGAATAAAAAACTTACAATTACTTACTCCAAAACAAAACGTACAAAAATCAGTAAGTAAATCAATTATTTCTATAAATATTGAAACAGGAGAGAAAAGAAGATTTGATTCTATTAAAAAAGCTTCAATTGAATTAGTTATTGATTCTTCTTTGATTTCAAAAATTTGTAGAAAAAAACGTAAATTAACAACTAATAAAGATGGAAAAAAATATACATTCAAGTTTTTAGATTAGTTTCAATATTTATTTTAATATTGAAACCAGATTAACACAGAGTAATACATATACTACCCCCCAAAGTATGCCTTTATAAAATCACTGTTGTCATTATCAAAATGTGGATTATGTATTACATCTAAAATACTACTACCCCGCTGTCTCTCGTAGAGATAATATAAACACCAATAACCACAGAGAACAGTACTACGATTTTGTATTTCATCCGTTGAGTAAACTATACGTTTTCCAGAAGTATGAAAATACTTTAATGCTTCATTTGGCATTATCAACCCAAAAGGATCGAAGTACTCAACCACACCACTCCAAGCAGCAGGGGGGTTTTGGGGGGAGGCACTCCCCCCATCTATATTTCTATAACAAACCCAGTGTGTTCCAGGACCTTGAATATCATCTAAATTAATTATTCCACATTCTTTTTTTATCTTATTAGGTAGTCTATCGCGACTATATATTCCTCTAAAATGTTTAATACCAAGTCTTTTTACCCATTCCATAAGGTCAAAGTTGGATAGAGGTTTAATTACAAAATGGTGCCGAGAATGGGGATTGAGTTGAATGGGCTGTTTTTTCCTAGTAGTAGTCCCGCCCCTGCGGGCTGTCCTGAACCCTTGGATTTGGTCTTTTTTTTTTTAACCCCCATTCCAATTGGATTGTTCCATGTACCAATAAAAGGTGGTGGGTAATAAGGATAACCTTCACCATGTGTTGGTGGGGGAGGAGGATGTGGAACGTATACATTTGCTGTGTTAGATGATTCACTTCTATCAACCTGAAGTCCAGATCCAAACATTTTAGATACTAAACTAATTGCCATTGGGATTCCAATAGATGCAAGAGTTCCAAGAAACCCTCCTTCTATCTGTTTACGAGTTGGTTTTATAACTAATCGCCCTCCTGTTTGATAAGCTTTGTTAATTTGATTTATTTGTGATTTGGTAAATTCTCTTANAAGGTCAAAGTTGGATAGAGGTTTAATTACAAAATGGTGCCGAGAATGGGGATTGAGTTGAATGGGCTGTTTTTTCCTAGTAGTAGTCCCGCCCCTGCGGGCTGTCCTGAACCCTTGGATTTGGTCTTTTTTTTTTTAACCCCCATTCCAATTGGATTGTTCCATGTACCAATAAAAGGTGGTGGGTAATAAGGATAACCTTCACCATGTGTTGGTGGGGGAGGAGGATGTGGAACGTATACATTTGCTGTGTTAGATGATTCACTTCTATCAACCTGAAGTCCAGATCCAAACATTTTAGATACTAAACTAATTGCCATTGGGATTCCAATAGATGCAAGAGTTCCAAGAAACCCTCCTTCTATCTGTTTACGAGTTGGTTTTATAACTAATCGCCCTCCTGTTTGATAAGCTTTGTTAATTTGATTTATTTGTGATTTGGTAAATTCTCTTACAAGAGGTGGTAGCATTGGGAAAAACTGCGGGGGAATTGTGATTCCTTTTCCAAATATTTTATTTAAACCAATTTCACCAAGTGCGGTTGCAGCACCAGTAGCCAATGCAGGAACAACTTTTGATACTCCTTTAATAGCATATGGAAGAACTTTTGCTCCAAGAGATGCTAGTGATGAAAATAAATTTCCTCCATGTTTTACAGAACGTCTAATCTGTGTTTTACTTATCTTTATATCTGATCCTGTGCCATTTGCAATAGATTTTTTTATTTTAGAAATTTGTCTTTTTGTTAACATTAACTCATCAGAACCTCTAAGCTGAGAGTGTTTTAACCGAAGAGTTAGTGGTGATTTATTTCTTATTGCAGAAGCCAATTTTGACTTTTGCCCATCTGTTAGTTTTACATCGTATTCAAAGTAAGTAGTCATTTTTATTTTAATAATTATATTAATATTTTTTTTGTTGGATTAAGTAACAAACTTAATGAGTAAATAGTGAGTATATTAATTTTTTCTAATTTCTGAAATAAAATTAAACCAATTGTCACTAATATTTTTCTTAGGTTTAGGTTTATTTTTAGGTTTATTTAATTCTTTTAGTGTATTTTTAACAAAGCTATCAAAATTAATTTTATTTTTCAAAGACTTTAATTGTTTTGCTTTCTTAGCATTTTCTTTTTTTAAAATCTCAAGTCGGTCTTGTAGTTTTAATTTCTTTAATTGTTTTGCTTTCTTAGCATTTTCTTTTTTTAAAATCTCAAGTCGGTCTTTAGCTCGTTTTTTTACCATTTTTATTTTATTTTTAGATTAAGCTCTGAGTAATAGTTTTCCATCCTGTTGTGATATTTCTGCTACTCTTTCATGTAAGATTAATGCGTAAATATTATAATCAGCGTTTGGATTAGCAGTTAATTCATAATGAAATGCTAATTTTGTAGCACCATCTTTGATATCCATTTTTTGTTTTGTCAGGTCAAAATAAACAAAAGGAAATAAAGTTTTGAAATTACTTATATTAAGTAATGTCCCACCTTGATAATCATTATTTGCATAGACGTATGACATTACATTTCTAAAAACTCTTGACAAATCTGTAGAAGGTTTAAAGTGAATATCAGGATATTCGTTTCCATTGGCAACTTCCAGGTAACAATCTCTTATATTCGCATTATTTGGTAGATTAAAAGTGTCGTATAAAAATGGATTTGCTGTTTGTGAATCAATTCTTGCTGTATCAATTCCAAAAACAAAAACATGGCGTGGTTTTGAAATAGCATTTGTAATTCTATAATGTCCTGTCTGTTGCTGTGTATTATTTGACCTTTCAACTACTTCATTCAAATACGTCCATTTGTAAGGTTTAAGATAATTTTGCATATACAACTTTTGTCCTTCTGAATTAAACGTAAGTTTTGGAACAAAAAGTTGTAGTCTTGTTATAATAACTCTACAATTATCAGCTGCTTGAAAAATTAAATTTGCATCTTTTTCAATATCAATATTTAGCATAATTTTTGTATTTGGAAGCAACTTGTCTTCCAATGCTTCAAAGAAGGAGTATCTATTAAGAGGAATTTCGCAATTTACTGTGGCTGATGCACCTAATAGAGCTTTTCTTACAGCAAAGCCTTTGTTATATGTTGCTTTTCTTTTAGCTAACTGATTTGTGCCACTAACTTCAAATTCTCTTTCCTCTGCAGCTGTTGATGTATCAGGAAAATAAAATTCGTTTGTAGAAACACTCTGTGCATATGAAGGATTATACTCAAGCAAATTTTTAATATTTACAACATGATTTGCGTAGTTACAACTATAAACTTGTTTACCATTTGCTTCAATACTTAATCTTTCTATAAATGAGTTACTACCATTTACAATTCCATTATGGTCAGCAACCGCAATATTTCCTCCATCTGCTAGCTTATTTACTTTAAAATCCATTGATAGTCTTGCGTTATACCAATCAAAAGGAGTAGTTTCTCCTGTATTATCAACAACAAATCTTAAACCTTCTTTATCTTGATGTCTGTTATTTGCTATATTTGTAACTAAAGTCTGTTCCAGGTCAAATACAACATCTTCATATCTTTCTAAATATTTTGGGTTTCTAAAAGACTTCATTTTATTTTAATAATTATATAATTTTTTTCCTTCTTGTCGAGCCTCCACTAAGAAGGTTATTCAATGTTTGATCTATTTCTTTTTGAGTTATTGTTTCTACATTTTTATTAAAAGTAACTTTTTTTGCAGGGGGTTTTCGGGTGGATTTTACCTCCCCTTTTGATAACATTTGCACTATTTCATCACCAGCTTTTTTACCAACATGTTCACCAGTTTTTGTTGCAGCCATTGTTAGTACTTTTTCACCACTTTTTTTAGCAGCTTTTTTCATTGTTTTTCCAAATATTTTTTTACCAACCGATTTAAACACATCCATCATTCCTTCTCCATATATGTGTTGTCTTGTATATCGACCCAATTCAGGGTCAAGTTTCATTTTAAACTCTGATTGTCGCATCATTTTATTTTAATAGTTATATTACATTGAGTGAAGTATCAAAGTCATAAACCAATCTATACCGTTAAAATTTACTGGTCTTCTAAGTGAGTCTGTAACATAGATTCTCATTTCATCAATGTGAAATGAAGAGACATCACAATACAATGGTCTTTTAGGCTCAAACGTAAATGGAAAAGACCTTGTAAGATTATCAGTTGGTATTACAGCAATGGTATTTGTATTTATTCCATTTACAATACTATTAGTTATTGCTGTTGTGTTAATATTTAACACATCAATAGAATTTGTTATATTTGGTAGTTTTGTTCCATACTCAGTTTTTGTAATAAGTTTTTTTTCAAATCCAATCAAGTCTCCAAATTCTGTTCCTCTCAGATCTAATTGATAATCACCCTCAATTGATACTAACACTCGATAGGTTGATAGTATAAAAGTTAGATTGATTGAATACTTCTTTTCACCTTTGGAATCTGTTGTGTGATGAGTCTTTTGAGTCATATATTGATGAATGTAATCATTAATATCTGAGTAAGAATACATCCCATCTGTAAAAGTAATTGTTTGCCAAGTCCTTCCATCATGGGTGTATTTGATTTTATTGTTTCCATAATCACTTCTAATGTTGTACCAAGAGTAAGTCATGGACAGCCGATCAAGAGCAAGTTGATGTTTTTTTTCAGGGTCAAGTTTAAGAGTTGGATTAAACTTTATAGTAAAATCACCAGGTTTGCTGGTTCCTCTTTTTTCCCTATTTATTGAAGAAATGTGGATAGCTCGTTCTTCCATTTATTTAATAGATATATAAGTTTTTAGTAAATCATTCAGTTGTTTTTTTGAGACAACTCCCATTTGGTTGAGAAGATGTGCGATTTGAGAAAATTCAGGTATCACACCATTATTACCAGCAAGAATTGAACCACCGAGTAATTCAAGTCTGTCTAGAAGTTGATGTGGGTTGTTAAAGTAAATCATGTGGGGGGACTGCGACCCCCCAAAACCCCCCTGTTGAAATAAACCAGAGCCAGATTTTGTTTTAAAATACTTAAGATTACTTAAATTTGTTGCATATATGCTTAATATGTTAAAATTTTTTATGTATTCTAATGTTTCTTCTCGTGGGTTTTTACTTTTTGGTTGAGCTAAAATATAACCATTTGCGTCTCGTACAAAATCTGCAGTATTTTTTAATCTTGCACTCAACTCTTCTAGATCTTCGTTAACATCATCAATTACTTTACTAACTGTAGAAACATCTTCTTTAAAATACTCAGAAGGTAGTTTGTAATATTCGTTAGTTTTAAGTATATCTTGTGATTCTTTATTAATTAAATATCTATTGAGGTCTTTAGGAGTAAATTTTGCTATTTTTGGCCCCTCATCTGATGTAGAGGGTAAAACTCCATCATCTGATGTAGAGGGTAAAACTCCATCATCTTCTTTAGGTGTGTCTTCAATTGCTTCAAAACCAGGTAATTGAGCCAAATCCCATTTTTTTACCTCATCCATTTTATCAAATCCTTCAGTTATAGCAAGTCTGTTTTGATCAAGACCTTGTGTAAGAGCAAGTTGATTATCTTGAAGTTGTTCTATAATTGCGTTTTGCTGATCATCAATACTTTTTTTAATGCTATCTTGAGATTTAATAAGTGGTTTAAATGTTTGTTTAAAACCCTCCCTCATATCTTGTTTTTGCCATTTTGTTGTTTTTATAACATCTCTCACCTGTTGAGTCATCGCATCAGCTTCAATTTTATTTCTTACAAGTTTTTTGTATTCTTCAATATTCATTTATATATTCTTTAGATAAATGGAAATACCAAACTATGATAGTGGTGACAACCCAGATAAAAAATATAAACAATTATTT
>CALNXI010005598.1:5000-11727 GCA_942486025.1 Porites evermanni | reverse complement strand
TGTCTGTAAAATCTATCTCCTCTTTGGTGGTAAAATAACTTCTTAAACTGATACTATAAATTTATAACTAAAAAGGCCTATAGACACTCAATTCTGGTGGCTCTATTGAAAGGCTAATATGAAGTAACTGTAAGTTCACTCAAACGTAGGTAATGTATTTTCTTGGAATCCAGTCTCCCATCCCGCATAAGAATAAATTTTGTTAGTTGTATCCGTTTTGAGCTCGACGGCAAAAATCACTATACCCTAATCAAATATTATGTTTGCTGAAATCTTTCCTGAACTTTAAAGTTACTTCTTTATTAGTAAAACAACTTGTTAAACTGCTACTAATAAATTTGTAAGGCCTATAAGTTACGCAATGAACGAAATAGACACTCAATTCTGGTGGCTCTATTCACTTCTGAAAGACCCATGGGGCTATGAAGTAAGAGCATAACGGTAACGTATTTCCTTCGGATCCAGTCTGCCATCCCGCACAAGAAAAAATTTTAGTGAATATTATGTTTGCCGAAATCTTTCTTGAACTTTAAAGCTGCTAAAAGAAAGCATTTTTTCTGTCAGAATATTAACTGCAATTGGCTTCTAAAGTCCACCTATGTTGTGAATTTTCTATTACTGATTGGCCAGATAGAAGCTAAGGCTGTCTATACTTGATTTAACACAACAAAACACAAAGGACTCATAAGAACTGTGGGACACACATTCTAAAGCCAAATACGATATTCTAAAATGGCCAATTTCTGGTAAACAACAAATAGCCATTTCAGTAGTGTTTTTTCAACATTTGATATTAATAGTAGGCTTAAAAGTGGTATTATGTAGAATGAAAATTCAAATGTTACCATGCACAGGACTGGTTATAGGTAATATAATACCTCTTTTAATGCAGATCGTGCCGGTTTCCAGTCATTTTAGGCAAATGTTTTGCAATTTGTCTTTTTTTTTTTCTCACGCAGTGCCATTAAGCAATGATCCAGGATACTGATTCCAAAAAATGTGCACTGAAACGCACTCAAAATGACCACGGAAATTTCCAACTTCGTTTTAGTAATATTAGAAAATGCAAGATTAAAAGAGGTTCTGTCGGATTACCAAAAATGAAGGTTTCAATTCCAAATACTGCAAATACTGCAAATACTCACGTGTAACTCAACATGTCGATGGAAAATTCCACAGTCATTTCCAAGCGATGGCTGAAAATGCGACGATGGAAATTTCCATCGTCGTTTGCTAATCATGCAAATCATGCAAAACCATTCAGTACTGCGGCAATCTTTTTAAAAATGACGCCGGAAAATTTTGCCGTCCGTGTTACACAAACGCTGAAAACGTAAACAGACTCTCCAAAATCATTTCTCAAACGGGCTGTAAATGACTACCATGATAAATAATTTTCAACTCTAACAAGCCAGCTCAGAAATAAACCGTGTTTTTTAATCATAATTTAATTGGTGACATACAGTTCAGACTTGACGCATAAAATATTAAAATCTGACCAATAATGTGTTAAAATGGAATTCACATATACTAATTCCGTGACTGTTAACTTATCACAACTTATTAACCCACAGATAAGAAATTATACCCCCTCTCTTCTCGGAACAAGCCTCCACTGTGTCTACTATTTCTGTTCGTGTGAAAACAGGTGGAGAGGAAATGTAACTCAAACAATAAAACGTAAAAGCTGGTAGGACGGCAGACAGGTATTAAGAAAGTTCAAGTCTGTACTGTTAAGAGACAACTTTCTGACACCGGGTTTCTACTTTACGTCACCTGTGGTCGTTACGTCCAAAAACTCTAAGCCTTTGACCTCTGACAAAACATTTTGATGAGAAACAGAAACTTCTTGAACTGGTTGTAAAATCGTTGGCTGAATATTCAAACATATTAATTCACCAGCAAACCGGTGCAGCCTCTGTTTAGAAAACGAAATAAGGACAAAAATCGCCGTTCATAATTTTTTTTCTGTGTACGGTATTTGTCAATAAAACAAAACCGAATCGCTGTATATTAAGTCTACATTGCTTTACCTTTAGTATTGTGTATTTTTGTTTCATACAACAAAATCTGTAGCACACGGAACATTTTCCGTTTTGGCTCTCAAGGTAACCGAAGGTCTGGGTACAAGTCTAGCTGGCTGTGCCTTCCCGACATGCTTTCCTGCGTAAAAGAATGGCGGGTTTTCAGCGGGAAACAGTATAACATGTCGACGAAGACTCCAATTCAGCTGAAAGTCAAGATGAATCCAAACCCAAATGACAACGGAGTGCTGGTGAGACTAAGTAGTACGATGTTTTAACTCTACAGTTGTACAGCAGAGCTAAAAGTTAACCTTCACCTACGTATAGATTGAATAAATAAGTGACGTTTTTGCAAAATCTCCAGTTTCTTTGCTCAATCTCAAGGTTTTTATGAGCCCACCTCCAGTTTTTTCACTTTTGGGGGTTGGCAGGTCTGCCTTTATCTCTTTGAACGAATAACAAAGGGCACATCCAAGTAAAAAATATGATAACCATGGGTCAATAGACAGCAATAAACATTGCTATGTCTCTTTCACTCCAGTGTTTGCAAGATAAAATAACCGCAATGTCAGAAAACCGGACTGAAGTGGCTTTATATTATGGTTTTGTTTTTGTTCATTTTCGTGATCTTCGTCATCACGAACATCCGATCAGCTTGCTTAATTCTTTTTCAAGTCGCCCTTAAAGCCTCTGATTCCATGTTCTTTTTTTATTCTTTTTCTTTTGTTTCTTTGATGCCCTCTTCGATATTTGAGTAAGCACGTTTTTATAATTGCGTGCATTTTGTTTAACTGTCACGCAGTTAAAAAATGTTTTCAAGAAGCCGCCCAGGAAATTTAAGAATTTGATTGAAAGGCAGATCCGAAATAACTTCAAATGACTGACATACGAACATCGATTCAGCAGTGTAGATTCGCAATGCATCAGAAACGTCTTTGCGACAAATTAAGTATGCAGACAGAAAAAGGGAGAATTTGAAAAGAGGTACCGTAAAGAATTCAACAAGCGACCTCTTTTATTCTGATCGGGATTAAGAGGCGAATAAGAAGAGCTAGGGCACACTTTTGAAGTACAGCAACGACCAGTAACGTTCAGACGAGTGTTCTCTTTGCTCCAGTTACTGCCGAAGCCATTGCAGAAGCACGTAATCCAAACATCAGCGATGTATCTGAGCTCTTTTACTTTCAGCGCTAGTGGCAGTAGTAGCTTTAAGAGTATTAAAGTTGTTTGACAGCGCGCGGGATGACATGGTTTGTGCTCCACTACAAAAGATAAGGAATAGGCTAAATTATCATCGACAAGTAAGTCAGCTACTGTTTGTTTGATAAGCCGTTTTACAAAATGCAGAGTTAGTTTCTGAAATTGTTAAAACGGACAGGAATACGCCCTACTGTTTTCCTCCTAACCCATCAGAAAAAAGTTTTCCCCGGGAGGAATAGTTATAGTTAATAGTAGTTTACAGCATATTATTATATTTCCGAAGGTAGCATATCCATACTCATGATTGCATCTGTTTTCGTATGCAGGTTTAAGCTGGTCCTCTGCTGTTCCAATGCATAAGTGGTTCTTAAAGAGAACGTATTTGTAGCAGCTTTCAAGTATACAAGGCTACAGAAAAAAAAATTACTGATAGAGAAAGGTGAAAAGTGTGACGCTTTCCGAGCCTGAACATTGGAAAGGATCACGGATGTCAGGAAAAGAATGGCAGCCCTGGCAAGATAAAAATGGTCATGAAGAGATGTAGTAAAAAAAACTAAAAGTACGTGGTCTGTAAAAAAGAAGATTTTGCACGCGACGACAACAAGAAGCTGTCTTCGGACAACCAGAAATAAGGTGATTTCCCTACGACGACGTTGGAAATTTCCATGTTTTTTTTCATTTTGACAAAAAAAGTTGGAAATTTCCATGGTCATTTTGCGTTGCGTGAAAAATGCGGTAAAAAATATTCCTTACGACCATTTTGACGGTGGAAATTTCCATTGTTAGTTGGAAGGCCATCCAAACACGATGACGTTGGAAATTTCCATGGCCGTTTTTCAAGTCGCAAAAGTTTAAAAGCTTTAAACATTTTTATCACCAGATTTCTTAAACATTTTTAAGAGTCTAGTAAATTGTTTGAAAAACTTGCAATTTTTACCATTTATTTCTATATCTGGCAATACAATGGAATAACTTCCAAGTTCTTGCCACCTCTAGCAGGAAAGAAAATAAGGTAGCAGTTTTGTAAAAACGTTTCCATCCTTAGGTTCAAAGCAAGAAACCGGGTAATTATTTAATAAAATCCTGCTTTTTGTGACATGAACCATTTAGCAAAAAATGGAAAAAATAACCTTACATGTATTTTGTTCTTTTGTTGACAGTCATACTGCTAACTCGGTAACATTAGATATAAATGACCTTATTTTTACCAGATTTTCATGTTTTTATGGCAATTGTAGCCCCTAATCATAGGAATTTGTGCCATAATTCCCGGTTTTAGAATATCTCACTTGGCTTTAATGTTTAATTTATTTCAGTCTTGTTATGGGGAGGTGGTCCTGGAGTGGACAGCGCGAAAATCGAAAGATGGAGGAACAGGAAACATAAGAAGAGAGTAAAAGAGAGTANTTAGTTGGAAGGCCATCCAAACACGATGACGTTGGAAATTTCCATGGCCGTTTTTCAAGTCGCAAAAGTTTAAAAGCTTTAAACATTTTTATCACCAGATTTCTTAAACATTTTTAAGAGTCTAGTAAATTGTTTGAAAAACTTGCAATTTTTACCATTTATTTCTATATCTGGCAATACAATGGAATAACTTCCAAGTTCTTGCCACCTCTAGCAGGAAAGAAAATAAGGTAGCAGTTTTGTAAAAACGTTTCCATCCTTAGGTTCAAAGCAAGAAACCGGGTAATTATTTAATAAAATCCTGCTTTTTGTGACATGAACCATTTAGCAAAAAATGGAAAAAATAACCTTACATGTATTTTGTTCTTTTGTTGACAGTCATACTGCTAACTCGGTAACATTAGATATAAATGACCTTATTTTTACCAGATTTTCATGTTTTTATGGCAATTGTAGCCCCTAATCATAGGAATTTGTGCCATAATTCCCGGTTTTAGAATATCTCACTTGGCTTTAATGTTTAATTTATTTCAGTCTTGTTATGGGGAGGTGGTCCTGGAGTGGACAGCGCGAAAATCGAAAGATGGAGGAACAGGAAACATAAGAAGAGAGTAAAAGAGAGTATCACGGCTTTATTACCGAATAAAAAATGCAGGCTCTACACAAACTCACATCTCGATCACAAAGGACCAACCCAACGCAAAAGTAAGGAAAACGATACATAAAACCTTTTCTAGAATCCCGAGGCAAAAACTCCTAGAATGGCAATAGACCAGTTCAAGTGTGAGTTGTACGTAAAATGTTGCATTGCCTCTTCATGAGTAAACTAACCTGTTTAACTGATATTTACTATGAAATATCAATTTAGTAAATACACAAAGGTGGTAAAGTCAAGGCATATTACGTGATTTTTAGGATCCTCTTTAATCCTGCGAGGAAAAAATCTTTTCTTTGTCTGTTTGATTGTAGCCTGCGTCGCAGACGCTCTAAACATCCTTGGGCCGACTGCAACGCAGGCTAGTTTGATTGGCACACGAGCTCTTCTAAAAACAGGTGTCATATCACACCCCTACCTCCCCCTCCCGGCAACCTCTCCACAATGCCCACTTGCTTTGGTCCCCAAGGTGGCCGTTGTTAAATGTCGGCTATTTGTTCACCTAAGAGAACAAAGATTCTTGGAAATCATGTGGACTAAATTAAAGACAAAAAGTAGATTATAGCTACTGGAAGCCAAACCCCAGTTGTTCAAACACTTGGTAACGTTATCTTATCCAGTGGATAAATAACGTATTTGGTTTCCCTGATACTTATCGACTGGATACAGTTTTATCAAATGCATATAGAACTATAACGCTATCCAACGCTTGCACAACCAGGCCCTCTGGTTGGATAGCTTCGATCATTCCATTTTTTGTATGATTTCAAGCACAGGCTCCTAGAATTATGATTAGCTCATCCTCCGTACCGCGAACTACTCCTGAATGTGCGACAGCGCTGAGTCAATTTTCAGACTACCAGTTGTCGACTTGGTACATTTGCCTTCAGCGTGTATAATTATTAGAGGTGGCAGAAAATGAATCAAGTCCAAGACAAGTTTTGAAAAAGCAGCAAAGCGGCTCCAAGGGCCAATTCAGTTTAGTAAAAGACCACAGAAAGTGTCCGTATTAAGCGGGGCGAGAAAATAGTGTCCATTGTCCGCATTAACGGGTGTTCGTATTAAACGGGGCAAGAAATAAGTGTCGATTGTCGGCATTAACGGTTGTCCATATTAAGCAGGGCAAGAAATAAGTGTCCATTTTCCGCGTTAAACGGGTGTCCGTATTAAACGGGGCAAAAAATAAGTGTCCCTAATGTCCGCATGAACAGGTGTCCGTATTAATCGGGGCAAGAAATAAGTGTCCATCTTCCGCATTAATGGGTGTCAGCAATAAGCGTGTTGAATTTAGAGAAATGAAAGGGTTTTTCCCAGGAACAAAGAAAACTGTCCGTAATAACGAGGTTTTCGTATTAACCGGGTGTTCCTAAAGCGGGATTCGACTGTATTTTAAGAGTCATGTCCCGGAAAAGAAAACAAAACAAAAAAAAAAGTCGATAAA
>CALNXI010005596.1:0-11751 GCA_942486025.1 Porites evermanni | reverse complement strand
ATTTGCCAATTCTAATTTGAGTTTTTAGAAGAAGTAGAGCCTGGATTCGATACCATTCACATATAAAATGACATGCCTTAGTACCTTTTAAGCCAGCGCGCAAAGTTAAAATTCACCTTATTATTCCTTTTCAAAAAATGCACGTCTATAAAAGCCTGTAAGTGTCGCAAAAAATAAAAATAAAAAAAAAATCGCAAAATTTTTACAAAAGTTTCAAACTCTACGCGACATCCTCTTTCAACTATAATGCCTCGTGTCAAACCATCTAGCTACCATCTTAGGAAAGAAACTTGTTATAAACCTAAGATAACTACCATGCGTTTTAAAAACTCTTTCGTTTAGTTTTTAAATAAGAATTTGCTTCGTAATATACTAGATTTTAATTCCCACTTTTTACCTTTTTATACTTAGTCTTACTAGATGTGAAATTTCTTAATTGAATACACTTAACAAAAGATATGTGTTTTTATCTTTTGACGAATACAGACTTTATCATTATTATTATTACTTAAAAAATTGCGTACAGAGAGCTTCGTCAATAAAACTTTAAATGTCTAGGGGTTCTTAAACAAATCAATGCTATTGTCCGGGCTATTTATATTTTAACAATTGCTCTTATTATTTTAACCTCATTCTCAGGTCTTTAATTTTCCTGCTCCTTCCAGTTTCCATGGAATCGAAAAAGGTCTGGGAATGGAGTTGCTTACACAGATCGGCAGAAATGCTGATCAGCCTTCCCTGCTTTCATCTAACAGCCCCTACATGTGTTGTGAGGAGCTGGCGCTTGAAGGTGAACATAGCTCATTCACCGTAAAGAGGTCTGATGGCTATACCATGCTGATGAGATATAGTAAAAGTGATACGGCTGTCCATGGCTGCCACTGTCCGGGTGATGTGGCTGTGCGCATGCATGAGGTACTGGGCAGGCCGTTGCACATGCATTTTTGTACGTGACACTTACTTTAAAGTTTGTCTTCTAAACCGTGCAGCAATTTAGTATTCAGCATTCCTGTTAATTTTTCTTTGGGGGCCGCAAGAAAAGTGTAAAGGAAGAAAGCAGAGCCGGGAAGAAGTAAAATTAAGAATTTGTTCATGCTTTCCGTGCGTATATCGAGCTATGGATGCACGCGGGAAGTTTGGAGAGCATGAAAGATGCGCAAGAGTTGCTCCAGGCGAAGTCGAGAGCAACTTTAGCTTCTTGAGTGCTCTCCAAATTTCCTAAGTGTATTTATAACTCGATATACGCACAGCTAAATAAATGCATAAGCAAATTCTTTTATTTACACACGGGCGTGTGTAAATAAAGAGTTTGTTCGTAGCGGCTCAATAGGACTTATATAGGGCAAGCACGCCCGCGATGTTATAAAGTCCCATTTTAGACAAGTTTAAAAGAAATGAGAATTCAAGTACTTACAGTGCAAATCCTTCACTGGTGATGATATTCTTAATGATTTGCTAACGACTCATTAACTTTGGCATGGGATTTAGTTAAGCCTCGTATGGATATATTTAAAGTAAAATTGTGGCTTCCTTTATCTTCCCCGCCCTAGACCTTGTGTCTGAATTTCCCGCTTTTTCCCAGGGGCAAAGTTCTCATTTTACCGCTTTTAGGTCCAGATTCTGAGAATTATCCACCATGATCGCCCGAAAAAATGGTGGAATTTGAACCAAACAGTCGTTATACTTAAGTATTCAGCCTATTTTTAATTTCCCAGTGAGCACTTTCGTTTGTTACGCCTTTAAGAAGTGAATTGCTTAGTGTACAGGATGTGCTAACTAGAAAGTCAAAAACATTACAATGTGTCCAACTTACTTTCTGCTCTGGAAACAGCAACTGAAACAGAACAGAATGATGGTTATCATATTTGCTAGCAAGAGCATCAAGTGACGCCTATCAAATTTATCATTTTATCAGGGCTGCGTTTATAATTTATGTAAAACTTACTTGCGAAGAGCCGAGAACTACCTAATATTTCAATCGCTTTCTTTGATTCTGTTAGAAAATGATAACAACGCACTAAACTTTAACTTAAAGATCTATTTTCATTCTCAGCTATGAAAAGGAAATAACGATGGCTGCCGTTGTAGTGAAGCAGAGAGAATGCGGCGCTAATTCGAGGAGGCACATATTAAAGGAATGGAAAAGGTAAGAGAAAGAAGAGATACCGCTTTATGATCTGTTGAAAATGGGAAAATTGGGTGCGCTAACATAATAAGAACCCGCCCGTGAGCAAAGAGGAAGGACTTAAATAACGTCTTCCCTCGGGTCCGCTTGAATTTCCTTTCTCTTTAAAAGCCTGAGTTTTATTCCAGGGCCGTGTCGTTTCGATTAAAAAAAAAAAAGAATTTTACCAAAATGAAGAAAGAAAACATCCTCCCTGTTAAAAAAATTACTTCCACTCAGCTTCAGTCTACCCACTCAATAGGTTTTTTTCTTGGAAAACAAATTGTCACAGAGTGTGATAATGATGCTAAGTAACAACAACAAAATACTTACAATGTGCAATGAATAAGGTCACTTGAAGCAACATAATCCCTTCGCTGTTGAGAATATCTACGAAAACCGAAATAGAATGATTTAATTCAAACCTTGATGACATTTATAGCCAAAAGGTCACTGGTAGATCAGGATAGTGGTCTTTCTGTGAAAGGCTATTTAAGTTAGCAATCATGTATTCTCTTTTTAAAGCTCTGCTTTGAGAGTTTTCTAATACTCGGAGGTTTGCAATTCCATATTTAGGCCCCTAATCTAGAAAATGATTTACCTTGTTTATCCAGTCTTGAAAATTTAATTTAATTCGTAATCACCTCTTGACTAGGATCTAGGGTTATAAGCGTGTACGTGTAGTGTTGAATAAGCTTTAAATATTTTGTGATGCTGAATTGTTTGTGATATCGAGCATGAGAATAGTCTGGACAGTATTCAATGGTACGACGTGTCTGAGTCTAGCAATTATGCCATGTTACTTCCGTTAGTCAAATTGCCGTCAGTAAGCACTCCCAAGTACGTTGCCTAGCTTTTGCATTCCAGAGGAATGAATTCATTAGAATAATGGTCGAAAAGTTTTAGATTAACCAGGTAGTTTGGCCTTTTTTGATAAGGGTGAAAAATGAAAAAGTTGCCTTTTTCAATGTCTAATTTTTCTGGAATAATTTGTTTGCATGCAAATTAACCATATACGCTTATATACGCTTAGAAGTTCACTATTAACAACAGACTCGAGATATTTTATATTTCAGTCGGCGTATAGAAGATTTGTGACATCAGCGAGAAGGTAGAACTTCAAGTTATCGGAGCAATTTTGTATATCGTTAACATATAGTAGGCAAAAGTAATGGTCCTAGAACTGAACCCTCGTCCGAATGTCAAGCCTAACCTGAGTTGTCTGGGTACGGCCTATCAGATGTGGCGAAAACCACCCATTGGCAGTGCCGCGAATGCCGTAGGGCTTCAGTTTTTCTAGTAAGGAGAGTGATTGACCGTATCGGATGTAGCCTGCGAGCAAGCTCTCCTATTTGGGCGAGTTAAACGAGTCTCGCGAGAACGCGCGAGCGAGCGGCGAAGCCGCGAGGGGCAGAGGAAAGGAGAGCTTGCAACCATCCCTTACAAATTTTCATTTGTACTTCGCCCAGACGAAGGAAAATACGATTGGCTGAAAAATGACGTTCCGGGAATCAAAGTTGACTGATAACAGGCCAAGCTGGCACCCGCTTCGTCGGTGTGTCCAATTTGGTTCTCAGGGGGATCAGATTGGTACCGAGAACTTGTTTCAGCCCTCAATGCAGACGGACTCGTTTGATGTAATTCTCACAAAGAGAACATTGTGTGCCGAGGATAAGTCGGACCGAGATTGTAGTTCTTGTGGAAGGAAAATGAAAACCCTTCATCAGTTGTATTCATTTGTGTCAAGCGCCTCGTTTAGTTCTGAAAACCGGGAGAGTGAAGTGAAGAGTGATTCGCCCGATTGAATTCTACTGGGTAGAAAAATTCAGAAACGTGTACTTGACAGTGTAGCTGTGTAGCTTGATCGTAAAGAAGGAAAAGAGAAAGAGTTGGAAGCAACTGGAGTAAACCTTAAGAGAACCAAGTGCAGGAAAACGCTTTTCTCCAGTTCCAGACGGACAAATATATGATGTTTTTGTTGGTGATTGCGATGGGGAGTAGTCTTCTACACTGCAGTATGGACGATTTTTCAAAAGTAAACGAAACGAAAATCAAAGTAGTGAGTTCTTATCCGAGCTGACACTTTGAAGTTCGATGTCCCCGTGAAAAAAAAAAAACATATAAGAGATTAAAAACATTGCTTTGATGCTGTTGCGAAAGCGATTTATAAATATATAATTCTACACGCCCTCGGCTGTCTAAACTTACTTGACAGGCGGTTGTCACTTTTCTAATCTGCGGCACATTTGCGGTGGCAGTTTTCACGCTTTACGGAGTCCCGGGATTTCCGGGGTGGAAATGAAAATTTATGAGAGATGGTTACAAGCTCTCCTTTCCTCGGCCCCTCGCTCGCGCGTTCTCGCGAGGCTCGCTTCGCTTGCCCAAATAGGAGAGCTTGCTCGCAGGCTATAATCGATGCTTTTCGTAGATCTGCAAAAATATCGCACGAGTAAAGTTTGTGATCCATATTTGTTTGTATTTGGCTTACTATGTCAAAAATGACATGTTGACTGTGATTTACAAATATGCCTTGCTTATACAGATATGCTTTTAGACGATTATACATGAGTTTTTTGAAAATTCGGTTAAAACCTGAAAGGAGTGATATTGGCCTGTGTCTCGCAACCATTTTTGAAAATAGGTATCACTTTGGCATGCCTTAGTTTTATGTCAATTATTAGAGGAAATCTGCCATGTTCAGCCACCTACATGAAACATTGGATGACTTGAACTTGGGGTTAGCTGAGTCCGCATGGATCCATCGATTATGACGCTAATTAGAAGTACATATTAGTAGCTTTCAATGTACAAAAACTTATCACTTTGTCGTCTTAGACTCAAGAATTATGTTGTCTTTTAAATATTAATTCCTAACATCCCGTAATCAAATGTTTCGTTACTAGACATTGCAAAGCTTCAGACTCGAAGTTTAAGAAGCTTAAAAACACATAGAAAAATGAAAAGTTTGAAAGTTTTTAATAGTTCGTCAAATAAGAATTCAATTTTCATAAGCTCTGAAAAGTACCTATTGACTCCTCAGTCCCTTCCTAAAGGCTGTCATGCTACAAGGCTACATGCTATAAGGCCACTGCTCCCCAATATTTTAAGCAAGCAACTTAGTATTTGTTCCACCTATCGCGTTTGGCAAGTGAAAACACTTATAACAATTATGAGACAAAGCATCATTGATATTGTGTTGCACATTCAAATAGTTCTTTATCAATAGCAACGGTTACTCTGATTCTCCTCCTTTCTTTCCCCTTCCCATCGTCCCTCTGTGCTTTGTTTTCTGCCTCTCCCCAGCCTCCCGACGACAACAACAGGCCTGATCTGCCTGCGGAGGATATAGCCTGCCTGGCAAGCGTTTCCGTTTGGTTTCGGAGCAAAGAAAGACCGAGGAACTTGATTCTCGGTTTTGGCCGCGAGAAATGAAACGAGTCAAAAAGCCAAGGTCAAATTTTACCACTTCAAATCCAACTTTCTGGAGGTTTTGAAAAAGAAAAACTTCAAAATTTCACTCTTGCGGTTCTTAAAAGACAAATGTTCAAAGCCTGCATTGATCGTTCGGATTCATTGATATTCCAACATAAACGCTATCCACACGTTCCATTTCAAAGTGACAGAATACTTCGCTTGTTTTTCTTTCTTGAAATGTACTAGTCATGGAGGTATTAACCGTGCACATTAATTAGCAAACATTAGCATAACGTCAAAACAGTGAATTTTGTAAAGCAGATTTTTAGCCGGTTCGTAGGCTAGGTTCGTCTTGAAATTTCAAGGTGTTAAAGTGAATCAATCTTAATAAACGGTTTCAGACATAATTACATGCGTTATGAAGATTGTGGGATTTGATTTTAAAAAAATTTCGTTTGAGTAGTTTCAGAGATATAGAAAAAAGGGCTGAAAGTTAAGATTTAGAATAAAAATGCGCTTAGACAGGTTGTGAGAAAGTAGTTTGGTTTTCAAGATCGCAAGAACGAAAATACACCAAACTTTCCTGGCATCGAAATATGATATTAAGCAGCATTCCGACGTCACTTAAGATTAACTTAAGTTTTTTAGAACTTTTTTAATTAAATAATTTATCACGGCTACTGAAAATACGAGGTTTGAAATATATTTAAGTTTTATTTGAATTCAAACCGACAGGAATCAATTTCTTACTTCTCACGAAGGTTATTTGCTAAACACCAAACTTTAAGTTCCTAGCGTTGGATTTTTAGTAGCAGGTCTAGATTGCGCAAAATTCGGCTCTTACAATTTCCAATTTTTTTGTTTATTGTTGTCATAGTAATATCGATTTTAGTTAAAACTACGTTTCGAAAAACTTCAATCCATAGTCAATCACTGGCGAAAATTTTGTAGGGATCAGACAAGGACAAAATCCCTTTCAAGGCGATTGAAAAATATCGGTATAGTCTCCGAAAAACTGTATCGAAACACCTTAAAAGCTATTTTCCATCGTTCTGGTGTCATCTGGTCTCGCCGGTTTCTTCACTATGAAAACTTACAGATCTTTTTTCGATTTCCTTCTGCCTAATCATGAAATTTGTCAGATTTGTCAGGGTTAGCGTGTCTGTTTTTTTAGGCTATGAGCTCATGAAAAATTCAGCCACTGTACAGAGACATTTGTAATCACCCTCCTGGTTTAATCAATTTGCCTTCTTGTGTCAACGCTGTCTTTCTTTAATTAGCGAGCTTTTCCGTTTTTGTTTTGTTCCTGATTCCTTTTTCAGTAGTTCCAGTATACTGAAGCAGCAGCGGTTTAGCTTTGTTTAACTAAGTTTAAGATAAGTTTTATAATTTAGTGGTCAGGAGCTTCGAGGCTAAGAAAAAAAGTGTACCTGAGAACACTGAAAGTGAAATTTGATTTTTCTGTCTCTTCTTTACATAGTGCTGAAACTTGAAAGACCCCAATCTCTCAAATAAGTAAGTTTTCTGTTCTAGCTGCTGGGTTTTTGCTTTGTGAACTTTGTCATGATTATCACCGCTTTTTGGCTTTCCAAGAAACTTTGCCAGTAAACTGAGCTACAATAACGCCAGATAATAAACCTATGTTAACATTACCAGTTGTGGCTTGGAAATTTGCTCGTTGCCTTGTGATCTCCGTCAACTGTTGAAGCAGGAGCCTTTGAAAACTGTACGACCTGTGAATCTATGTTGAGCTAATCTTACATGCGTGAACAAAAAATGAAATCTTGTCCGATTGTTATCATTGTGTTTAACTTAGACAGTTAGAGATGTTTAGCATAAGGCGGCTTCGTATGCTAATGTCCACTATCAATGGATAAAGTAGACTGAATAGCCAGGAGACTTGTTGGTTTTCTTTGTTCAAAAGACGTGAACAAATCTTTGTTCTGCAGAATACTAAAATGTCCTTAACCAAAGTATATTAAAGATTTTTGAGTAAAGACAGACGATAATATTGCCAAACTTTAGAAGAAAAATGTTTAGGGACATAATTGTGCATGGTTCGGTAATTTTTGCAATTTATCAGCTCAATTCGTTGCTTAACCCGTCGCGTCCCAGACGGTACCACAGCAATCTGGATAATTAAGGGCGTTATTAATTTGTTTTTGTGCTGTTGATTCAGTTGGACAAAGAGCCGAAGGCCCATCAGAGTACCTGTTGTAGCGGATACCTTTTTATGTGATTCTTTGTTAAGTAGAATATGTGAAAACGTTTGAAATTTCTAGACAAAAACCACGATTCTGGCGAGTTTGAAAAAGTCTGGTAGAAACGCAGCTTCCTTACCGCCAGCGAGCTATTGTTTTAAAGCACATTAACAATGGCTGTCAAAAGTAACAATACACGCTATTGAAAACCATTAACTTATGAAGTTTCACTACCGCAAACGACCTTTGAGTTAATCCAGAAAAGCACCAGGCACCTTGGATACCACACGTACCTTTAAAAGTGTATTTACAAGATAGTGGTGTGCACTCGCGGTGGCAGAAAGCATCAGGAAATTTAAAACGAAAATAGAGAGCACGTATTACCAACGGAAAAAAACGGCCTGTAGGAGAATGAGGGCTTTATAAAGGAAGCCATCGGATCGAAAAGCACTAATAGGTTTTGGCTGAAAACTAATCGGCGCCCTTAGTAGTGTGCTACACAGCCGTTTTTAGTGTCGTCAAGGAACGCTCCTCCCCACTAGACGGTCACTAAACGGCTGTGTAGCAGACTACGCCCTTAGTGAATAATACGCATTTTCTCCCCCTCGTTCAGAAAAATGGGACGAAATATTGAAAACTGCAAATGGGGTTTAGTTTTTATCGTTTGTCTCACGATTGTCACTTTGATATTGATCGCGACCTTTCGACCGCACTCTGCAGGTCTTCCTCAGGCGATAGAGTCGATTTACTGAGTCGAACTAATTTGTACCACCATTTTCAGCGTTTTCCTCCGGAGGGTTTTCCCTCTGTGACTTTGCGTACTCGTGTTTGAAATTAGGCCAATACATAAATTATTTGAACGCAATGAAGCTGGTTTTATGTTCGATTGTTGAATGCAGTGTTCGACTTTCGATTGTTCGATTATGTTCGATTAAGTGTTTGATTGCGTTCGATCACAGGTAGCCCAAGCTCGAAAAATGAGCATCGGCGAACATCGGCATTCGAAATACAAGGATTTGTATAGGGAAAAAAGCCTATCGTTTCTGTAACCTACGAATATGAAAGGATTTCAATAAAAAAACAGCTTACCTCACTTAAAATGTGTGTTACGTCTCTCCTGTGTGGTCCACGGGCCGATTTATGGCCGTTCTATGGGTTTTTATTTAAACGGTTTTCTCTCTATATAAAGGTTTACCAAGGTTGGGCACTCCAGCGAAGCGGCTCGATTGATCCACCGAAGAACGTAAAACGTATAACGGCCGTAAAAAAAATTACTCACACTCGGGGTGGGAGACAGTCTCTTGCTCCCGTTGACGTCAACGGGAGCAAGAGACTGTCTCCCACCCCGAGCGTGAGTAATTTGAGTCTCAGGCCATGTCGCTATCTTTCAACGGTAACGAGGAGTTCAAGCCAAGGTTCAGTCGATGGCCTTAGACGGGGAAAGTTGCGGAGATTTGCGACCTTTGATTCGCTCTCGAGGCAAAGGCGTCTTGAAGCAAGATAAAGAATAGAAAAGAGAACTATCGTGTGTTACCTAGGCGGAATTTGGAGGCGATTGGAGCAGTTGGAGCGAATTTACGGGCGTTTTCCTTTAAGCAATATCCAGGTCCTAAATTTCATTAATTTTTTTAAATCATATTTTTACCGTCATAACTGTCACCGAACTTGAGTCATCTTCATCGTGATGATAAAGAATGATGGTCATGAAGAATTCTTCTCTAGCCCCAACAGCCGCCGAATCTACATTTATTTCTTTCATCAGTATCATCATGTGTACCCTATTTACTTGCTTTTCGACTATCCTGGAATTGTTCCGAGTTCTTACAAGGTAGTATGTCATCGTTAGTGGTATCATGTAGAATTGTTTCATACTCAGTGAAAATTAGCCTGCGTGTGTCTCTCGCGCGCCCCGTTCTTTCTTGCGCCCATTTATACTGTGTTCCAAGCTACGCAGGCTAAGTGAAAATTGGCAAAAAACAGACTCCTGTTAGAAACATGTCAGTCACATGATATGGGATTCTCATGAACAAATGCTGATATCATTTTACTGTATTGCCTCGTAAGTTCTTGAATAATTAAAATCGGGAATAATATCGCTCAAAATTCGAACCCCCGTGGTCCTGGATGGTCCTCTAGAAAAGCGACAGTGCCAGGAGGTTGGCATCACAGCCATGTAACTGTCATACTCTACCGCGCGTAACCAAGGCCAAATCACTTTGGTCAACTTTCATTTGTATTAGGCGGTTAGCCTGCGTAGCAAGCGTTTCCAGTCGAGTTAAAAGTTTGCTCAGGTAAGACAAGCAAAGTAAACTCGCCTATTTTTTTAACAAAGCTCTGGGGAAGAAAAAAATATGCACTCATTCCAAATGCCTTTTACAACCATGTAGACACAACTATCATTTGTTTTCTTGACAACTTTTTGAATTTAAGAATGGGTACGAAAACGAAATTTAAATTTGAAACTCTTCTTAGTTCATGTGATTTAAATACACGTGGCTTAAATAACAATTATTCTGTGGGTGGTATAAACGAGTCGGTCAAAGTCTTTGGTTGTGTTACCATAAGATTACCATAGGATTACGACCAATCTCTTTCTTTTTTCTTAGTACGCGCAGAAAAAGAGAGACTACTCGCCGTCTAACTCACCAGCTGAACATTCTTTCTTGGTGCTTGCTTACAGACCGAGATTTTCTATTAAATTTCGACAACTGTTTTAAATTTATTGATATCTGTTGATATTATATTTGGCAGCCGTCTGTCACTACGCGCAAGGCGATTGGCTGCGGCATTTGTCAGAACAATTGGCGTTAATTTCTGGTCATAAAGGCGAGAGAATCCTTTTTTTTTTACATTTGCATTTTTTAAAACACTAGACGAGTTGATTTCACTGTATTTCCAAACTTTGCCGGCTCTAACTTGTCAAAAGTGTCCCGGAAAAACAACTTTTTAAGAATATACACAAAACCCTGCAGAAAACCACATAAGCAGAGAAACTTAAAATATAGCGCCTGTTGACATCCGAGAGACGAAAACGACATATAGTTTGTCCCTGCCTCGTCTAATACGCTCTAAATCACTCTTTCTTGGCCCAATTTAGATCAATGTAAAAGAAAAACAGACAAAATGATAGTAATTGTCAGTAACTACAACGTTATGTACTATCTAGCAATTTACCTGGCACGCTTTGCCCAGCATTATCGAGTGCACTAGAATATAGACGGGTAAAAAAATATGGTATCCGGTACTCGTCACTACCAGCTGTCACTACTGAAGGGAAAAGTCTCCTTTCCTAGGCTCTTACAACTGGTTGGCAGGACGCACTTCGATTGTACAGCCCAGTTTTCAAACAGCGATTCCTACGACTGAGGTCCCTATGTGTACAGATGACCCTGCAAGCAGAGGATTCTCTCTCGCATGGCTTTTAGTGTTAACGAAGTCGTACGCGTGGTTTGTATGTCGCGTGGTTGGTTTGTTACCAACTACGCGACAGACTCGCAGGGTATTATACAGATCAACAACAGGCAACAATGAAAATGACCATGAAAGCAATAAGCCATTTCGAAATTAACTGCACTTCCTTACCTTAACTCCTATAATTAATTTTCCACTCAATGATCCTAGTAGACGAAAACAAACTTAGCTTGGTGCGAGACGGCGATAAAATCCTAATGTTCTGGGCCCCCACCAGTGTACCAGGATTTGACAACGCGCCATGATTGGCCTATTAAAAATTCCATTGTCGATTTGCCAATCAAGATGAAAGGAAATTCGAAACGCTCTTCTTTTAATTCGTTGAGTCCATTGGGGGCCCAGAACATGGATATCGGCTCTTCTTCGCAGACGTTATTCATCAGGCAAGAGACAATAGTTTGAAGCTCCACTGGGTCTGAGCTGAATGGGAATACATGTAGTTTTAGTGAATATGATACACTAAACTTAATAAATATTTCACTTTAAGGTTCAAAAATAAAG